>SJYA01001676.1:82694-109436 GCA_006410615.1 Neotragus moschatus | reverse complement strand
ACAATAACCAGGCCGAGCCCTGTGCCTCCCCTCCCCTCCCCAGCGAAGACCCCCAGATAAGGCTCGACAGCCTCTCAGGCGTCATCCACATTCCAGCAGGCAGGGCGGTCCACCGGCAGGGAGACAGAGGTACCAGCCAATGATCCAGGGAGAGACCTGCTGTCAGCCCCACCCCTGGCTCCCAAAGCCTGTGATACAACTCAGCACGGGCTCACTCCCAGAGATTCTCACTAAGGGGGTTGGGGCAAGCACCCACCCAGGGCTGGGCCTGTGGCAAGGGGGACAGAGGGTCTGAAACACTGTCCGGCCAAGGTGACCTGGGGTGCTGAGGTTCACAGACCCTCTCTGCCCACAGACCCACTCCCCCAAGCCTAGTCTCATGGGTGAGGACAGGGGGCTTCCGGGCTTCTGGGGTAGGAGGGAGCTTATGGCCAGCTTGTCTTTCTTTTTCCCGCCCTGAGCCATGATGGCTGGTCAGTACAGAGCCTAGTCCCCTAGGGCTAAATAGTCTGAAGGAGGGGGGAGGATGCTGTGATGGGCATCAGATCAGCTTGCATGAACAGTGGGGTGTGATCAGTGCCCACTTTGTGGGTGTTGTGAGGAGCCACTATGGGGACGTGAGTGGGCACCAGTGAGCCTTCAGTGAGAACTCTGGCCATTTTGACCTGGGTCCCTGGACCCAGCACCCTTAGGAGGATCAGCACAGTAGCCACAGCGCCCACTGTGAAGAATCCTGTCTCTTGGGTCCTGTGCCAGCAGTCCCTTCATTTGAGCCCGACGAGGTGTCACTCCTCACGTGTGTAACCTAAGGGTTTTTGCTGTCGTTGTTGTTTAGTCCCTCAGTCGCGCCCGACTCTTGTGACCCCGTGGACTGTATCCTGCCAGGCTCCTCTTCATGGGACTTCCCAGGCAAGAACACTGGAATGGGTAACCATTTCCTTCTCCAGGGGAACTTCCCAACCCAGGGATCAAATACCCCGCATTGGCAGGAGGATTCTTTACCGCTGAGCCACCAGGAAAGTATGACCATCCTAAGGGATCCCACCCCAGTCTGGAGCTTTGGCCCCCGATTCAGAACCCTCTATTTCAGAGCAGACTGGAGAAACAGCGCCTGGGGGGACAGAGAAGTTGCTTTGTCACCGAAGGAGCAGGTGGCCCCAGGAGACAGAGCCTGGCCCTACTGAGGAAGGAGTTTTCCTGCAGGCAGAGAGGGAGGGAGCCCTCTGTCCCAGGAGGCGTTCGGTGGTGCAGCAGTCTGCACCAGAGGGACAGCCGTCTCTCTTGTGTAATCTCTGTTTTCACATTTACCTTAGGGGGTAGACAGAGCTATCATTCCTTTTTCACAGTTGAGGAAAGACGCTCAGAGATAAGCGACTTCACAGTTTCCCAAGAGGGCCTGGAATCCAAACCCAGGTCTCACCGCTCCAGAACCTCCACCCTGGGTGGTTCCAGCATCACCGCAGGGCCTATATTAAGAATACAGATGCTAGGGCCCCACTCCAGACCCAGAGATGCAGAACTGTTGGGTTCCGGGGCCCAAGAATCTTCACTGCAACATGCTCCCCGGGGAGTTCTTTGAACACTGAGGCTTGGGAACAAGCACTGACCTTGGCTCTCTGCCTTCAGGGAGCCAGCTCAGGAGGCCAGGCTCNTGCTAGGGCCCCACTCCAGACCCAGAGATGCAGAACTGTTGGGTTCCGGGGCCCAAGAATCTTCACTGCAACATGCTCCCCGGGGAGTTCTTTGAACACTGAGGCTTGGGAACAAGCACTGACCTTGGCTCTCTGCCTTCAGGGAGCCAGCTCAGGAGGCCAGGCTCGCCCAGGGCTGAGGGGAGGAGAGGTGAGGATGGCGGGTCAGAGGAGGGGCCTTCCTGGTCTGGCTGGAGGGGCGTGGCCTGTTGCCAGGGTTACGAGGGGCCTGTGCTTATCTTTACAAATCCTTCCTGACCTCTCAGGCTGCCTGGGACGACCTGGCCAGGGAAGGATTAAGGGACACTCGCCCCTCCCCTCGGACCTGCTGCCCTGCCCTGGAAGGCCCAGAACCCACCTCCCGGAAAGGAATTTTCTTCGTGCAAAGGACAGGATTATAGTCACAGGAACCGTTTCTGAGTGCCTGTGTAGCTGTGCTATGTACATCTATTACCACGTTATTGAGTTTGAGTCAAACTGGAAAGGATGGGGGCCATTAAAAAACTTCCATTTAACTTGCTCAGGATCATCCCTCGAAAAACTGAGCAGCAGATAGATCATTTCTAGACTTGTGAGAAGTCCACATCTCCCAACGCCTCTGAAACTCCCATCCTGCAAACTCTAGCCACCCACGCACTGTCACTTAGAGCATTCTAGCCCAGTCGCCCCCAGGCACTGAAAGAGACTCGAGGCTCAGAAGGTTTGCCTAAGAGTGCAGTTTCCAGTATCAGCCTGGGTGGAGCAGGCAGTCTTCCTTGTCCATCCTGAACCCAGCTGCTAGCGATCCCAGGGTGTTCCAGGCCTTGCTGGTGCCTAGTAATGCCTACATTATGCTCACTTGTAACAGGCCTAGTGAGAACTGGCAACTAATGAGACGTGTTTGCTGAAGGTGGGTTTTGTGAAGCTTCTCATCTTGACAAGGCAAAAAAGAGAATATATCTAAGAAGCCACCCAAGATCCCTTAAGACATGCTTCCAGGGGAAAAAACCATCCATCTAGTAGCAGGAGGCTCTGAGGGCAGGGCGGAGAACACCACAGCGAGACGGAGACAGAGCCATCGGGAAAGGGCTAAAGGACTCTAACAAGGGAGGAGAGTTCGGGACAGTCTTTTACAAGAATGTTTATCTCCTGAGGTTAAAAGGCAGCATTTTGATAATCCCAACAATAGCCGTCACGGATCCACTGCCTATCCTTTGTCCAAATCCCAGTGTTTCCAACCCATGATCTCAGAGGGCTGGGGCCATGGAGGAAGGCACTTTCTGGAAGGAGGATGAGGCCAAGCAGATGGGTTTCCAGGCCTGCCACCCCAACAGGCCACTTTTAACTGTTAGTGGCCTCTGGCTTCTATCTAAATTTTCCTTTGAAACGGGGTTTCATGCCAAACCTAAGTTAGAGGACCACTGCACTTTCTTGCTGAATTCTCATAGTAGCTCTCAGCATGAGCGGGTTTGCTGCCTTTAGACAGAAGCACAGAGAAGAGAGGTGACTGTCCATAGACTAGTCCCATAGGCGGCTGTGGAATCCTGGCCCTGCCACACACCAGGTGTGGTCCTGGGCAAGCTACTGACCCTCTCGGGGCCTCGCTTTCCTCCTATGTAAACTGGGGGTATCAGAGTTGACCTCACAGGGCTGTGGTGAGAATTCCATCATGCTAGTCCAGTAGCCTTGGACTGCAAGGAGATCAAACCAGTCCATCCTAAAGGAAATCAACTGAATATTCACTGGAGGGGCTGATGCTACAGCCAAAGTTCCAATACTTTGGCCACCTGACTCGAAGAGCTGACTCACTGGAAAAGACCCTGATGCTGGGAAAGATTGAAGGCAGGAGGAGAAGAGGGCAATAGAAGATGAGATAGTTGTATGGCATCACTGACTCAGTTCAGTTCAGTTCGGTTGCTCAGTCGTGTCCGACTCTTTGTGACCCCATGAATCGCAGCATGCCAGGCCTCCCTGTCCATCACCAACTCCCGGAGTTCACTCAGACTCACGCCCATCGAGTCACAATGGACATGAATTTGAGCAAACTCAGGGAGAAGGACAGAGGAGCCTGGCATGCCGCAGTTCAGGGGGCCACAGAGAGTTAGCCATGACTTAGCAACTGAACAACAACAAAAGTCCAGTAGTGCAGTGCCTGCCACGTAAAGGCTGGGGTTTTATTTATTCATTATCTTTACATGGGGCAAACAGTGACTAGCCAACAAATCCTGACGTTAGGGCGCTAGTGTGTGGCTCCTTCTCCCTGCCTCTGTCTTCCAGGTCCCCACGCAGCTCGGGCTGGAGGAGGAGCTGGGTTTAGGGGCTGGACTCACCACCCCTTTGTCAGCCGGGCTCCCTGGGTGTGCAGGCGGCAGGGAGGGAGGGATGTGAGAGCCCGACGTGCCCCACTGTGCTCCAAGATGCCTGGTGCTCTCCTAGCAACCAGCCAGGCTTTTGTAGCCGAGTGGGCCTAGACGGAGGGGCCCCGCTCAGGGCCTGGCAGGGGTGGGCGGCAGAGCCAGAGGCCCAGGGCATCCAGAACCCCATCCCCTCTGGAATGGAAATTACTTTTCAAATGATGTCATCTCCCACCCCTGCCCTCCTGGCAGTCAGGCCCTGGGGTCCTGGTTTCCAGAAATATTCATGCCCGTAGCACCCCCACCCAAGCTTTCCGGGGATGTCCAGGGAGGGAGCTCCCTGTGCTGAAATCGCAGGGGGAAAGGCCAGCCCTGGGGGTCCCAGCAGGGCTAGGTGGGGGTGAGCGTGTGGATCAGTGGCCGTTCCCTTCTGCAGCACCCGTCTACTAGGTGTTCACCCTGCCACAAAGTTCACGTGAAGGTACACTAGCGCATGAATGCACACCCGTGTGTGTCACGCACAAGTGGGTGGGTGTGCTCANACTCTTTGTGACCCCATGAATCGCAGCATGCCAGGCCTCCCTGTCCATCACCAACTCCCGGAGTTCACTCAGACTCACGCCCATCGAGTCACAATGGACATGAATTTGAGCAAACTCAGGGAGAAGGACAGAGGAGCCTGGCATGCCGCAGTTCAGGGGGCCACAGAGAGTTAGCCATGACTTAGCAACTGAACAACAACAAAAGTCCAGTAGTGCAGTGCCTGCCACGTAAAGGCTGGGGTATTATTTATTCATTATCTTTACATGGGGCAAACAGTGACTAGCCAACAAATCCTGACGTTAGGGCGCTAGTGTGTGGCTCCTTCTCCCTGCCTCTGTCTTCCAGGTCCCCACGCAGCTCGGGCTGGAGGAGGAGCTGGATTTAGGGGCCAGACTCACCACCCCTTTGTCAGCCGGGCTCCCTGGGTGTGCAGGCGGCAGGGAGGGAGGGATGTGAGAGCCCGACGTGCCCCACTGTGCTCCAAGATGCCTGGTGCTCTCCTAGCAACCAGCCAGGCTTTTGTGGCCGAGTGGGCCTAGACGGAGGGGCCCCGCTCAGGGCCTGGCAGGGGTGGGCGGCAGAGCCAGAGGCCCAGGGCATCCAGAACCCCATCCCCTCTGGAATGGAAATTATTTTTCAAATGATGTCATCTCCCACCCCTGCCCTCCTGGCAGTCAGGCCCTGGGATCCTGGTTTCCAGAAATATTCATGCCCGTAGCACCCCCACCCAAGCTTTCCGGGGATGTCCAGGGAGGGAGCTCCCTGTGCTGAAATCGCAGGGGGAAAGGCCAGCCCTGGGGGTCCCAGCAGGGCTAGGTGGGGGTGAGCGTGTGGATCAGTGGCCGTTCCCTTCTGCAGCACCCGTCTACTAGGTGTTCACCCTGCCACAAGGTTCACGTGAAGGTACACTAGCGCATGAATGCACACCCGTGTGTGTCACGTACAGGTGGGTGGGTGTGCTCAAGTGCAAGTGTGCTGGGTCTACATGTGCCTGCACACACCCGTTCACGTGGTGGTGTGTGCCCCGGTGCACGCCACCTGACTGCTGCTGTGGAGGGGCGTGCATGTGCACGCACATGTGTGTGCAGGTGCGCGTGTGCCTGTGTGTGATCTGTGTGTGTGCACTGTCGGCTTGGGGATAGACACCAGATCCCCAGACCAGGACTCCATGCCCCTCGTGCAGAGAGCAGGTCCCCAGCTCCTCTTCGATTTGCCTCAGGGCCCAGCTTATAAGCCTCCATCCCTCCCTTCACCTCAGTTTCCTCCCCTGCACACGGGGGTGAGGGGGTGGGGGGCCTCATCCTCCCCAGGGGCCCGGCAGAGGGGAGCAGAGACAAAGGTTTTGTGAGCTGGGCCCTGTTAGAGGCTGAAGAAGGTCACAGGTAGGGGTCTGGGGGGGACTCTGAGGAGGTGGGGGCTCCCCCAGCGGCTGCAGAGGCCAGGCCACCCTCCTGCGCAAGGCTTCCCAGGCCTGGCCCCGTAGCTATAGTGACCAAGACAAAGCGTCCCCAGACCCCCCAGGAAGAATTCCAGCCGGCGCACATGTGAATCCACTTGGACAAAAGCAAAAACCTCTTGGTGAACAGAGTCTGGCTTCACAAAGCCCTTTCAGCTTGATCTGGGAATGCCAGAAGTGTGTGGGGCAACAGTACCCAGCCACCCCCCAGGGACCCCAGAGCATCCCCAGCCCTGTCCCTCACACACACATACACACACACACACACACATACACACACACACCCATGAAAGCAAGACAGGCAGAAACCCTGGGTCTCTTTCCCTCTTCTCCACCGCACTCCACTGGGCTGGAGTCTGCGGCCCCTACCCCATGACCTTATGTCAAGAGCAGAGACAGTTCATCCCACTCGATAACTTATGCCCCACAACTCACACTGAGATACAGCCCATCACACCCACAGAGCCTCAGACACAACTCCCGGCTAGTGTGGGACAGCTGTCCCCCCTCACAACTTAAATGCACCCACAACCCACCGTCCACAGCCTGCACACACCTCACATCAGACTCCCCAGACTCGGGCCTCACAGGCAGAACGCCACAGCCCAACGCCCCCCACCCCCCACCTTACAGAGTACAACAGCCCACCTGTTACCCAGACCACAGGGACCACAGCCGGCCAAGATCCCCCCAGAAATTCCCCCTGGACGGCACGAGTTCCAGTGCCCCACAGCAGCACACCTGCGCACCCCACTGTCCGGCCTGGCACCCACATGGACAGCCCCACAGCCTGGGGTGTCTGCTTTGTGGACAGACCTAGCCCCAGGCCCCCCACGCCTGGGACCCCAACTCACCAGCCGGTAGGGCGAGGACTGGGGCCCTGTGCAACAGCAGCAGCAGCAGCAGGAGAGGGGCNCCCACAGCAGCACACCTGCGCACCCCACTGTCCGGCCTGGCACCCACATGGACAGCCCCACAGCCTGGGGTGTCTGCTTTGTGGACAGACCTAGCCCCAGGCCCCCCACGCCTGGGACCCCAACTCACCAGCCGGTAGGGCGAGGACTGGGGCCCTGTGCAACAGCAGCAGCAGCAGCAGGAGAGGGGCCGAGGGCCTGGGGTCCTGGGTCCCAGGCCGGGCCAGCGCCATGGCAGCGCTCTGCTCGGCGGCTGTGGGAACAGGCGGCCAGGCTGGCTCCACACCCCCCTCTCCCTCCAACCAGCACTAATGCTGTGGACAGAGGCCCGGCCCCTCCCCCNACATAGACCTACACCTGTCTTGATAGATGTATGCAGACGTCCGCACAATGCCACCCAGAGCACCCCAATACATACATGAACATGCTCACGCCCGTACACGGGTGCTCACACACGTACATCTGATCCTTCCAGATCTGAAGCTCAGATATGTACAGACACTTGCATGGAACACACACACCCCCTGCAAATAACTGCAGATAGACACAAGATTCAGAAATACCCTCAATGCACACCTATTAGACAAACATACCACTCACACATAAAAGACACATGCACTCCCATTCATTCACACATACACAGAGCCCTGTGGCCACAGGCTGACACTCTGGGCTGAACAGCTACATCCCCTTGCTCACATCCAGGCGGTGCCGACATCCAGGTCAGTGTGGAGAGTGCAGAGACACCCCCCACCGCACGTGCCTCGGCAAGGGCCCGGGAATCTGAGATAGGTGAAGTGCCGCCCGCTGTGGGAGGCCAAGGACCACGCCCTTCGGAATAGCCAGGGTGGTTCATAGCAAGTGGGCAGGTAGCTCGAGGAGCTGTGTCCCCCAGCGCCAGCTCAGCCCGCACCCCCTCCTCACCTCATGGGAGTCCATGAGTGGGGGTGTCCCAGTGTGTCTTATGGGGGCAGGGCAAAGCAATGCAAGGATGGAAGGAGAAAGCTCATCTACTGCCTGGGGTTTACATGTATGTATATAAATCATGGCTTTATTTTTTAATATTTTATTTATTTATTTGGCTGTGCTGGGTCTTAGCTGTGGCATATGGAATCTTCCCAGACCAGGGATCAAACCGGGGAGCCCCGCGTTGGGAGCACGGAGTCTTAGCCAGTGGACCACCAGGGAAGTCCCCTTTGTCTCATGTTTAATGAGGACCTTCTGTGAATCAAGCAAAATCAAGACATAGGCTCTGCCCCCAGAATTGCTGCCCAGGGGCGAGCAGGCACACCCACAGCTGAACAGTTACATCACAGCTGTGACAGCAGCCGCAAGGTCTGGAGAGACCTGGGTTCCGCCTGGGACTGTGGGGCCCTGAGAAAGATTCACGTCTCTCTCTGAGCCTCAGCCTTCTCATCTGAGAAACGGGGGCCACGATCCTCCTGAGCACCTGTTAGATTGGTTATTCGAATCAAATTTAACAGCAGGCGAGGGGAGAAAGGACGAGTTTCAGTAAAATACGAGTTGGTCATTCACTGGACACCAGCTGCGTGCCTGGTCCTTGATATGGGAACGTGGTTAAGTGTGAAGGCCCTGTGGGTTCAAATCCTCGCTTTTCCAGGACGAGCTATGTGAGCTTGAGCAGGTTGCTTAACCTCTCTGAGCTCCTACTTCCTCATCTGTAATGTAGGAATAGTGCCTGTAATGTTTTTGGCAGGAGGCTTAGCACAGAGCAGATGGTCAATTGAGTGAGTTCCTGCTATGTATAAGCTTTCCTTTGTCCGGTCACCTACTAGCACCTACTATGAGCCAGACATGATTTGAAGCATTCTGCAAATTCTGCCTCATTTTATCCTTCTAACAACGCTGTGATCCCTGTTTTACAGCTGAGGAAACTGAAGCACGTAGAGGTGAAGCCACGGCTGGCAGGAGGCAGAACTAGAGCTGGAGCCGGGTCGACGTGTGCTAAGCTGCTCCAGTCATGTCCGGCTCTTTGTGACCGCATGGACGGTAGCCCTCCAGGCTCCTCTGTCCATGGCCTGGATCCAGGCTCCTCTGTCCATGGGCTTCTCCAGGCCAGAGTACTGAGTGGGTTGCCACGCCCTCCTCCAGGGGACTGACCTACCGATCAAACCTGCATCTCTTATGTCTCCTGCTTTGGCAGGTGGGTTCTTTACCACTGCTGCCACCTGGGAAGCCCCATCCAGCCCCTATAGGCCTCTCTAAATCCATCCACAAGGCGTGCACTTTCCTCCTATAGTTCAAAGTCGCCTTCCCCTCTCCCCAGCAGCAGCCCCTGTTAAATAAATCATCCAGTGTTCCCAGACTTGGTTTCAAATAAATTATTCACGTTGTAAGGCCTGCAAACCGCTGGCTGGGCCTCATTACCCAAGAAGGGCTGCCGGCCCGCAAGATGCCCCTCCCTCCCCTGGGCACGGGTCCTGGTGGGCCAGCCAGAGGCAGCAGAGCTGGCGGACTAAGAACGGGGTGGAGCACCTCTCCTCCTCCCGTCCCCAGCCTTTGCTTTCTAACAGGCTCACAGTCTGGTGTTGTCAAGAGAACATGAGCTCTGGACTCAGAAGTCCTGGGCCCCAGGCCTGGCTCTGCTCTGGGCGGCTGTGTGACCTCAGGCAGGTGGCCGACCCTCTCTGGGCCTCTAGGGGAGGCTGACCAGATGGTTCCGCTTACTTCCTCTTCCTCCTCCACGTGCGAACTGAGGCCCGTCTGGGCCCAGGCCCTGTCCTAGAAGCCAGGGGCAGAGAGCTTGTCCGTGGGGACGCCCAGTCTCCACGTGCCATTCTTCTGTTCTCAGGATCTGCCTGAGACCCTGGTCTGAGCCAGAGCCCTGAAGCTGGTTGTAAGGGGTCCTGGGGGCTCCAGAGTCCCCTCAGGCCAATTACCCACCCCAGCTGCTGGGACCATTGGCAGCAGTTGGTTCACTGAGTTAATGCTCCCTGCCCAGGGCAGCTGGAGTCCAGTGTCTGACTGCTGGGGAGCTGCAAAGGCCCAACTCCCTTGCCCCAACTGGGACGAAGCAGAAGGACTGTCACACCCCAGGGAACCCCGCAGGGGCCTCTCTTGCATGCTTCTCCCTCTTCCCAGTCCTGCGTTCCCACTTCTTTCCAGGTGGACACACTCCAGTAAACCTGCAGCTCAGAGGTGCTTTCCAGGACTGCAGTCTGCGGTTCTCGTCATAATCAGAGCCCAACCTTGGCACTCACTGAGATCCAGTCCAGGTCACCAACTGGACTCAATACAGCTTACGGGCAGAGCCTACGTTCAGCTCCAGTGCATGCTCTGATCCTAGTCCCAGACTGAGCACCGGCGTCAGCCACAGGCTGAGCCCTGACTCTAAGCACAGACTGAGTCCCAGGCCTAGTCCCAGACTGAGGCCTGAGCCTGGCCGCAGGCTGAGCCCAAGTAGCTCATGAAAGTCAGAGGACACTTAAGACAGAACTAAGAGAGAGTACGTGGAAGGCATTAAAGGAAGGGATGGGAGTCTGACTGAGACCGAGGGTAGGAGCAGAGTCAACCTCACTGGAGGAGGCTGCCTGTGACCCCATCAGCCATGCCCGCAGTCACAGAATCTCACCTCCCAGCGAGGTGTTTTCAGAAACGACTAACTGGGACCTACTTGTGAGGTTATAGCAAAAATGGCCGAACCAGGAAGTGGGCTCTTACCAGACACTGAATCTGGCAGCACCTTGATCCTGGACTTTTCAACCTCCAGAACTGTAAGAAAAAGGGCTTTGTTAAAGCCACCCCACCCGCTCCCCCAGCCTGCGATATTCTGTTATGGCAGCACAAATGGACTACGTGGCTAAGGCAGCCGCTTCCCTCTCTGCTCACACTGTTGATCCTTCCATCTGTCTATCTGCCCATCCACCCACGCATCCGTGTATCCACCTAACCATCCACGCATCCGTCTATCCATCCACAGCTGTGCAGTGAGTATCCTCTATGTACCAGGTGTGGCCTGGGTACTGGGACAGGGTGGGCTGCCCACCCTAGGTGGCGTGTACAGGCTGGCAAAGGAGCCAGGTGTTAAACACACCCACCAAAAAACAAATGCATCACCATTGTGCTTAGCTCTGGGAAGAAGCAATCCAGGATGCTGTGAGTGGGTGTAATGGACCGGCTCTCTAGGGAGTGTTCTCTGGGCCTTGGGGAGCTGGTGGGCAGGAGACCTGCCCTATGGGCTGAGCCTCAGGGCACAGGAGCTCAATAATGCCCCAACTGCCAGCTAGTTTAGTGAGGCTGCAGCCAGCCCCACTGGCCCCTCCAGTAGGCGGGCTCCTGGAGGCGTGGCTGCAGCAGGAAGTAAGTCTGGAGGTGAATGGAGGGTGTAGGTCTTCCCCCAGATTTGCTTTGCAAGCCATGCTACATGGGGCCGAAAGCTGCAAAGAACTGCAATCAGAGCTCTAGGAGACAGGAGAGAGGATATTTCAGGAGGAAGGAACTGCATGAACATCCGAGTGGAGGTGAGAAACAGTAGGTGGACCCAGGATGAGGGAGTGAGAGGAGGAAAGGGGAAGAAACTGGGTCTTGGCCCCCCAGGGATTCCACAGCACCCTGGGGAGCCTTGAGTTCCACCAGACACCAGAAACAGTACTTGCTGCCGTTGTTGGAAGCAGACTACTGTGAGCCCCAGGAGGGTCACACATGAGCTCATTTCCTCCTCCCCAGATTCTTACTGCTAGGTCTCTTTACAGATAGAAAAACTGAGGTCACGGGGAATTCCCTGGCTACTCAGTGGTTAAGATTCGGTGCTTCTAATGTGGGGAAACTAAGATCCCACATGCCTCGCGGCACAGCAAAAAAATTAAAATTAATTAAAGAAAAAACAATTAGGTCAGAAGGGGTTCAATCCGCCATCCAAGTGCACAGAGTTAGCAAATAAAGGGTTGGCCTGTGCTCTTCCTGCTCCTTATGTGCCCAGGGAACTAAGGCAGGAAATCCAGACACAGGATGGGCAAGGCCACGTGGGCGTCCCCCTTGGTCTTGTCTGCCTCTCCCTCTAAACTGAGAGCTTCTTTACCTTGGTCACCATGTGACCCAAGGCACAGAAAAGGCGCTTGGAAAATACTGTAAATGAAAAATCACCCTAAGAGCAGATACTTGTAAAGTGCCCGCTAGACACCAGGCGCTATGTCACCACAGTCCTTTGAGGTGGATATTATTATTACCCCCATTTCACAGATGGGGAAACTGAGACACAGCTGGTAAATAGGGAAGCCGTGATTCACCTGGCAGTAAGCAAGTGCATAAATTAACTAAGTAATTGATGAATAAATGACAGGATGGGTGAATGCACGAGAGAAAAGGTGAGTAAGTTGGTGAAGTTTATTTTTGTTTTTTTTTTGTGTGGCATGTGAGATCTATTGATAGTTCCCTGACCAGGGCTGGTCAGGCCCCCAGCATTGGGAGCTCCGAGTCTTAGCCACTGGGCCGCCAGGGAAGTCCCAAGTAAGGAGGTTTTGAAGGAGAGAAACAGCAGCAAAACTGAGAGGTTGGTCTTGAGAGTGGAGAGGTGGAGGCCATCACCACTGTTCCGCCTCTGGCTCCCAGGAAAAGGCCCCTCCCCCTCTCTCAGAAAGGTATGAATCCTTTCCAGGCTGTTGCCCAGCAGTGGTGCTCTCATTCCCCACCACCACCCCACCCCACTTCACAGCTGGAGGTGAGGCTTGGCAGGTGGAGTCCCTGGTTGGGGGGAAAGAAGCTCAGAGGTTGGAAAGTTGGCCTTGATGGGCTCCTAGACTGAGAGAAGAGCCCCAAGGTCCCATACAAACAGGGCTGTTTGGACCAACCTTTATTCTGAGGGCACCTGCCCGGCACAGGGCAGGAGCAAATGCCCATGACTGCTCATGGCAGTGACTGTGAGGCCCTGAGTTGGAAGTCCTGATTGGAGGAGATCTTGGATGACTCACTTTCCTTCCTGAACCCACTTCCTTATCGGCAGCATGGTGACGTGGTGCCCAGTCCCCGGGGGATGGTGCGAAGACAAGACGGGACCATGAGAAAGCTTTGCACTGGAGGGTACAGGCTGTTTTTGTAAGCAAGGAGTGTGTAAACTATCCTCAGAGGAGAAAGAATCCTGGGGCAAAGAACTCTCAGAGTTTCTCCAAGAGAGAATGGGATGCTCTGCGGGGTGCCTGGAGGAGGACTGGAAAAGGTGGACCCTGAAGGACTTCTCCGAGTGGAGGTGCCTTTAGGGAGGAGGAGAGAATTCCTGGCCGGGGAGGGGGACAGGGGTCGGGGGAACAGCTCAAGCAAAGGCCTGGGGGCACAAGACTGGAGCGCATCCAGTCCGTAACAGCTACTGTGCACTCAGGTTTGCCTTTAGTCCTCACAGCAGCTCCAGAGGCTGGAATCACTGCTGCGGTTTCACAGGACAGGAAGTTTGTCTCAGAGAGGGACAGGCACTTGCTCCCGGTGGCACAGCTGGTGCGTGGCAGGGCCGAGTCCAGCGTGCTTTCTCCTGCTTTGTGCATGTCCAGGGAAGCAGGCCGCTCGGGGGGCGGAGCAGGGAGGGCAAAGGGAGAGAAATGCCACAGGAAGGGGGAGGGCGCCAGGGACCCAGTGTTGGTTGCTGAGCTGGAGGGCACTGACCTCAGGTGCCCAGGTGCTGTCTGGGCCACCTGGCTCCACTTCCTCCACCTCCACCCTCTGCATCCACCCACCTCCACTGTTTCTCAGCCACTGAGAAGCCATGTGTGACGGAGGAGAATGTAAAAATATATGTGCAACCGAACAACAACAACTCGCTGACAGAACACAGCTATAAATACTCTGACGGGCTCGGAGCTGGTACCGCATCCTGCTTCCTGCTGCCTGAGGCGCGGGCGCACGGATGTGGCAGGTGGGACGGGAACTCGGGAACGCGAAAGGGAACAGCCATGTGTGGACCTACTCTGTGCCAAGCACCTCGCAGGCAGCACATCTCTGGATCTTTGCATAAAACGCTCCCAGAGAATCACCGCTGTCCTCCCGGCTCCCCTGGGAGCCAAGCACAGAGAAGTCAGTCTGGTCAAGGTCACACAGCAGGGGACCTTGGGAAGCAGTAGAGCCAGCATTCCAGCAGGGCCAGCTTTCTGAAGAAGAGAGCCAGCTTCAGGCTCTGCCTCCTGAGACCCTCACCAGGGGCAGGGAAAGCATCAGGCTTCCGGGAACAACTCTGCTTACACACCTTCCAGGGCTCCCCAGTGCCCTCCAGATAAAGACCTAATTCAAGGCTGTCGCGGCCCCGTGACGTGGGCTCTGCCCACTCCCAAAGCCCACCTCCCGCCACGGCCCTGGATTTCTGAGTCTCAGCCAGGCGGTGCTGGCCTGCGCTCAGGACCCCTTGAGAGCCCAGCACAGCCAGTCTTGTCACCTCTTGTCCCCTGAAGTCACATCTGCCTGCAGCCGGGCCTCAGCTCAAATGCTGCCTCCTCCCGGCCTCCCCCACAGTCAGATCCTCCTGTGCTCTCCCTGCTCGGCCCAAAGCTCACTTGCGATCAGGTGAGTCACTGCTGGTGATGGGCTGCAGCTGTGAGGGCCGGGAGGGGACAGTCAAGGCCTGCTGCACATGCGCCTCTCTGCCGGCCTTGCAGCTGCTGGAGAGCCTGCGGGTGGTGGTGTGAAATGGGACTGAAGGGGAGCTGGCCTTGGATTCTGGGAGGAGGAGAAGGAAAGAAAACGAAGGAAGAAGAAAGACGAAAGGGACTCCTGGGGCCTTCAGGAGGAGAAGAGCCGAGAAGAACTGGAGATAAGTTGGCTCCGGCTCTCGGACCTTCGTCGTGTCTTGGATCAGTTTTCCACAAGGTGTCGGAGCCTGTCTGCACCTCTGGCTGGTGTCAGCGTAAAGGTAAGGCTGCCAATGGGGTTGTTTGTTCCTTTTCAGACTTTCCCTATAGACCAGCACTGCACAAGAGGAACATAATACGAGCCACTTGAGTAATTTTTAATTTTAATTTTCTAGTAGCTACTTAGAAAAATAAAAGAAGCAGCTGAAGTTAATTTTAATGTTTTATTTCACCCAGTGTGTGTTAGTTTCTCAGTTGTGTCTGACTCTTTGCAACCCCAGGGACCGTAGCCCGCCAGGCTCCTCTGTCCGTGGGATTTTCTAGGCAAGGATACTGGAGTGAGTTGCCCTTCCCTCCCTTAGAAGATCTTCGCAACCCAGGGATTGAACCTGGGTCTCCTGCATTGGAGGCAGATTCTTTACCATCTGAGCCACCAGGAAGCCCATTTCACCCAATATATTCCAAATATTTCTACACGTAATCAATATAACAACTGAGATTTTTTTAGAACTTTTTTTTCCTACTAGATCTTCAAAATCCAGTGTGCATTTTACACTTACAGGTTGGACAGGCTGCATTTCAAGTGCATAATAGAACATGTGGCTACTGTGTTGGATAGCTCGGCTCTAGACTGTAAACTCCATGAGAATAGGGGCCATGACTGTACCCACCACTGTTGATTCCAGGGTCTGGCATGTAATGGAGACGGAGAACGTTTGTCGAATGACTAGCTGACTAACTAGCTGAATGAATGAATGAACAACTGTCTGAGGCCTTGTTAGATNTGCACCTCTGGCTGGTGTCAGCGTAAAGGTAAGGCTGCCAATGGGGTTGTTTGTTCCTTTTCAGACTTTCCCTATAGACCAGCACTGCACAAGAGGAACATAATACAAGCCACTTGAGTAATTTTTAATTTTAATTTTCTAGTAGCTACTTAGAAAAATAAAAGAAGCAGCTGAAGTTAATTTTAATGTTTTATTTCACCCAGTGTGTGTTAGTTTCTCAGTTGTGTCTGACTCTTTGCAACCCCAGGGACCGTAGCCCGCCAGGCTCCTCTGTCCGTGGGATTTTCTAGGCAAGGATACTGGAGTGAGTTGCCCTTCCCTCCCTTAGAAGATCTTCGCAACCCAGGGATTGAACCTGGGTCTCCTGCATTGGAGGCAGATTCTTTACCATCTGAGCCACCAGAAAGCCCATTTCACCCAATATATTCCAAATATTTCTACACGTAATCAATATAACAACTGAGATTTTTTTTAGAACTTTTTTTTCCTACTAGATCTTCAAAATCCAGTGTGCATTTTACACTTACAGTTTGGACAGGCTGCATTTCAAGTGCATAATAGAACATGTGGCTACTGTATTGGATAGCTCGGCTCTAGACTGTAAACTCCATGAGAATAGGGGCCATGACTGTACCCACCACTGTTGATTCCAGGGTCTGGCATGTAATGGAGACGGAGAACGTTTGTCGAATGACTAGCTGACTAACTAGCTGAATGAATGAATGAACAACTGTCTGAGGCCTTGTTAGATCAAAAGCCAGTTGCCCCCTTGGACTGTGGAAGTGAAGTGAAGTGAAGTGAAGTCGCTCAGTCGTGTCCGACTCTTTGCGACCCCATGGACTGTAGCCTACCAGGCTCTCTGTTCATGGAATTTTCCAGGCAAGAACACTGGAGTGGGTTGCCATTGGGCCGTGGAAGGGTATAGAAATAAATTCTAGTCCCACCTTTGCACCCTGTGCACTGCATGACCACAAATGAGTCTCTCACCTATTGGGCCTTAGTTTTCCCATCTGTACAATGGGTTGGGATTGGACTGTGTGATTTTTTTTCTCCCCCAGACTCTCAGTAAAGTTTCTCCAGGGGAGCCTGCTCTCTTCTCTGCAGCTCCCTTCCTGGAGTCAGGCCCCCAGAAAAGATCCCTGTGCCTCACACTCCTCTCTCTGCCCTCCCTCCTCCTATCTGTGAGGCAGGAGGTCTCTGGGTTCTGTTCAGAGCAGAGCGGAACCCTAAAGAGAGAGACCGAGGCAGGGCTCCTGCCACACGGTGGCCACGCAGGGAGCAGGGCCAGCGTGGGTTCTCAGGCCTGGCCCTTGTCACTGTCACATGTATCCCACATGTGTTCAGAGCTAGGAAGAGACCAGACCAAGGCAGGTTTATCCCTTGATTCAGCAGAGAAGGAAAAGGGAAGCCAAAAGATGTGTTGAGCCACAGTGAGCAGGGCAGAGCTGGGCTTTTGTTTTCCTCGTCTGAAAAATGGGTGCAAAACCTGCCTTCATCCCATCAAAGTTGAGTGCCTCAAATGCAGGCTCTGCTATGCTGTGACCTTGGGCAAAGCACTTTACCTCACTGCCCTCAGCATCCTCATTTGTAAACTTGGATGATAAGAATACCAGCTTCGCCAGGTTGTTGTGCCCACGAAGCCTATTAACACACACAAACCTCTCTCATAGCTGCCGGGCACACTCTAAGTGCTGTGCAAGGAATAGATATTATTAGCCTTCACCATGGAGCTAATTCTGCAGTTCAGATGCGGTGCGGGGTGTGACCAGGGTTTGCAAACTAGAACGTTCCCTCTGGAGAGGCAAGCATTTTTGGACTGCAGAGGACGGCACAAACTATAAAACACGTTGTGACTTGCAAAGCGTTTTGTAAATGTTGCTGCATTAAGGAGGCAGTTGTGGATTAGCTCTTTACAATCCAAAAAGCACTTCAGCATCATAAACCACTTTAGGGGCCATAGAGCTCTTTGCAAGGGCCTTCTAGACCGTTGAGTGCTGTGAAGTCTGAGACAAGTGGCCTTTCAGAGACATGGGCAAGATGCAGGGTGGGAGTGGGTAAAGACAACAGCTAGAACCAGAGGAGAAAAACAGTAGTTCATTTCCCCTGTCCCTGTTCAGAGAAACCCTAGCATATCTGCAGATTCCTGCCATTCTGTTCTGAGTCCAGGGAGGCCTCTCGGCATCGCTGACTCAGCCAAACGGGAGGAGTTCAGCAGGAGTCAGCCCTGTCTTCTTTGTGATCCTGCCTTGTCTCTTTCCTTTTTCCTATCGCAAAGGCAATGGACCTGACACCCTTTAACGATTTCCCTGGGGGTGACTGGGGAGATGCCCGCTGACCTTGCCCTGAGGCCCACACTTGTGGGAACCCTGCTTCCTCAACTGCCCAGCTCTGATCAACCCAGCCTCTCTCGCGCCTGCCCCACCTTCTCTTCCTCTTCTTCCTCTTCAGAAGCAAGACATCATCATGGCCTTCCTGCCTCCTCTAATAGTCAGTCAGTCAGTCAGTTCAGTTGCTNTTCAGCAGGAGTCAGCCCTGTCTTCTTTGTGATCCTGCCTTGTCTCTTTCCTTTTTCCTATCGCAAAGGCAATGGACCTGACACCCTTTAACGATTTCCCTGGGGGTGACTGGGGAGATGCCCGCTGACCTTGCCCTGAGGCCCACACTTGTGGGAACCCTGCTTCCTCAACTGCCCAGCTCTGATCAACCCAGCCTCTCTCGCGCCTGCCCCACCTTCTCTTCCTCTTCTTCCTCTTCAGAAGCAAGACATCATCATGGCCCTCCTGCCTCCTCTAATAGTCAGTCAGTCAGTCAGTTCAGTTGCTCAGTCATGTCCGACTTTGCGACCCCATGAATCGCAGCACGCCAGGCCTCCCTGTCCATCACCATCTCCCAGAGTTCACTCAGACTCACATCCATCGTGTCGATGATGCCATCCAGCCATCTCGTCACTCAGTCGTGTCCAACTCTGCGATCCCACGAATGGTAGCCCGCCAAGCTCCTCTGTCCATGGGATTCTCCAGGCAAGAGTACTGGAGTGGACTTCTGTAGTACGATTCATTTTTCTGAGCAAAGCCAGGAAATCCCCAGCAATTGTGAATGCAGGTGTTCTCGTCCGCTTGCATGCACTGGCCCATGTGCACTCTGTGGTCACTGCTGTGCCCCAGCACTCAGTCCCATGTTTGGCCCTGTAAACACTTGCTGAGTGAATGAATGAAGGAGTGGTGGACTGCTGAGTCGGGGGGAGGAGAAAAGCTGCCCTGTGTGCTTGTCCATTGCCCACAGTCCATGGAGGTCAGTCCTATGACAAGGGAACTCATGCAGGAAGAGGCTGAAGCTGGTGTGCGTTCATTTAAGATGCAGAAACAATCCCCCATCAACACATCCTTGGTATCCTCAAGGGCCATAGGAGTGTTGGCACTTGGGGTCCTCCTTTAGGGTCTGACATGTCCCCATTCGCCACTGCCTCTTCCCAGGGGCACCAGGGATGACAGAATAACAGGACTGTGATTCCCAGGACCCACTGCACTTCAGAATCCCCCAGAAAGCTTTTAACACCAGGGCTACTTGGTCCTCGCTCCTCTTCCACTAAGACATGATCTGACGTCAGTGGGGCCTAATGACTGATTTAAATCCTAGTTGATTCAAATAGACATCATTGAGACAGAGAAAGAGGGTGAATTTGGAGAGCAAATGGGTCTGAGTGCCAGTGGGATTTCCACAAAGATCCCTCCATGAATCAGGCAGTCTGGGGGCTGGGGTCCAGGGCAAGGGCCTGGCTGGATGGTGCAGAGGAAGTTACGTGGGCTTCAGAGTCATTGCAGGCCTGGGTTCGAATTCCCAGTTCTACTTCATTCCCGCTCTGTGGCCTTGGGCAAGTCACTGCACCCATCTAGGCCTGTTTCCCTCCTCCGTTAATTGCCAATCAGAATTCCTCATATGCTGTTGGGATCAACCAGTAAGAAGGTGTCATCTCTAATCACCTGACACAGGGCCCAGCTTGGAGCCAGTGCTCCACGAATGGTGGTTCTCTTGAACTGGCTTCCTGAACTGGCTTTGGAATGGGAGGGGAGGACAATGTGGCCCCCACACTGCCCTAAGTATTTTTACTTTTTACTTTTTATTAATTGAGAGGAGCACTGGACTGTGAGAAAGGACACGTGGCCCTGTCCTGGTTCTGACCCATCATGATGTGTGACCCTGGCCAAATTTCTCAACCTCTCTGAGCCTCAGTTTCCTCATCTGTAATCAGGGATCCAGTGGTGTGTACATCTCATCGCAGCTCTGTTCAGTGACATCACACTGGCCCGTCACACTGGTGGGACTGTTTACATCAGGGAAATTGGCAAGCATTACAAATCAGGGCTTCGCTGCCCCCACCCCCAGCGGTCAGTTTATCAGCAGGACAGTGGAACTCAGATAACAATACCTTCCACTGTAGCTGCTGGGAGATTCTGAGAGCTAGTGTCTGTTAAGCCCTTAGCACAGTACCTGGGACTTAGCACAGCACCTGGGCACTGATACATGTTAGTTAAATGCACTTGACATTTATCAGCCAACCTTTTGTCTCTGCCTAGCATAAGGTAATCACATCTGTCACCTCATTTAGCTTTAACAGCCCTAGGAAATTTCTCTGTGTGTGCTAAGTTGCTTCAGTCATCTCTGACTCTGCAACACTTTGGACTGTAGTCCACCAGGCTCCTCCGTCCGTGAGAGTCTCCAGGCAAGACTACTAGAGTGGGTTTCCATGCCCTTCTCCAGGGGATCTTTGTGACCCAGGGATTCAATCCATGTCTCTTACATCTCCTGCATTGGCAAGTGGCCTTATTACCACTAGTGACACCTGGGAAGCCCCAGGAAATTTCTGGAGGAGGAAATTAAGGCTCAGACAGGCTCGCTAACTTTTTCTCTTTTTACTTATTTTTTATTAATTTTTGTTGGAGTGTTATACTGTTGTGTTATACTGTTGTGTTAGCGTCTACTGCACAGCAAAATGAACCACGTATAAAGCTTGCTGACTTTAAACACAGTTAAATCTTTCAGGCCAACTATGTGCTACGTTTATTCTCATATAGCCACCTCATTTAAGCCTCACCGTCCCCTTTTTCTCATGACAGTTGAGGAATCAAAGGCCCAGGATGGGCAAGTGACCTGCCCAAGGTCACACAGTGAGCCCGAGGCCAGGGTATCTGTCTTGAATCCTCACGTGCTGGCCTCCCTCCCCACCAAACCCAACTGCATCCCCTACTGGACCAGGGCGCGCTTGCTGATACAATCTCTTTGGCTCTTTCCAGCTCTGACATCCGCGGTATTTAAATCAGTACATGAATATTTCACGAGCATCCCCAGCGCAAATAACCCCCTGCCTGGTTATGTCAGGTTGGGGCCGCAGCCGTGAGGCTGAGGCGCTTCTGCTCTTTGCGAGACAGGCAATTCCGCGAGGCCTCCAAGCAGCAGCCAAGGAATCGATAGCCTTTAAATAAGTAATTAGAGGCACTGAAGACGGCGGCACATCCAGGAGTGAGCAGGGGAATATAAACTCCTTAAGTCTCCTAGGCTCACTGGGGAGGGCCAGTTCTGGTTCTTGGTCAAGAAACGTGACAGGGCCTGGGGCGGTTGAGGATGGGGAAGGGCAGGGAAGGCTAAGGTGGAGACAACAAGAGTTGGCATCTATTGAGCACTTCCTGTGCATCAGGCTTTGCCTTACTAATACCCTACCCAGGGTTCTCCTAAAGACAGTGAAGCTCAGAGAGGGTGAGCCAGTTGCCCCAGGCTGCACAGCTGGGAGATGGCAGAGGTCACAGGCCTGCCTGACCTCAGAGCAGGTTTTCTCAGCCCAGCTGCTATTGACATTTGGGGGCTGGATAATTCTTTATTGGAGATGGAGGCAGTCTGGGGCCTTGTAGGATGTTTAGCAGCCATGACCTCTATCCTCTGGATGGATAGAGGAAAGTAACCCATCCTCCCACTCGTGACAACCAAGAATGTCTCCAGACGTTGCCAGATGTCCCGTGGGGGCCGCCACCCAGCAGCGAGTCTCTGTTCACTTTCCTTCTCCTTTCCTCTACTTCTGGTGGCTTTTGTAATAAGGATCAGCATCTTTCTCCCAGAGGCGTCCGTGGAGCCAGAACTGGCTGGGTGAGACGTCAGCTTGTTTACTGGCTGGCTGTGTGACCTTGGACAAGCTCTCAACCTCTCTGTGCCCAGGGTTCCTAAATGTAATGCCCCCTGTCGAAAGTATATCAGGAGGTTGGAATGAGTTTGTACTATGTACACATAAAGCAGAGCCTGGTAGATAAGTGTGAGCCGTCGTTGGCATCAAGGACCTTTGTGACGAAGTGCCAGCGCAAGACCACAGCCTCACTGGTACCATTCTCCCCGTAAGAAAGGAGAGAAGCAGGAGGAGCCAGGGGAGAAACCATCTTCCACAGCATCTGCTGTTGTCCCCTTTCTGCTGCAACCCCCCACCCCACCCCCTCCCCCAGCCATGAGGAGTCAGAGAAAACAACCAACAAGGATGGCTGTTGAGTCCCACAGGATCACAAGGTTATAAGAACAAAAGCTGCCACTTCCTCTCTCCCTGCAGTGCTGTCTGTGCGTGGACACCATCTGATGAGAATGTAGTTCTTTTTATGACCCTGGAAGGTATAAAAATACAGATAAGCAGCGCATTTTATCACTGGAATTGGTCCTCGCATTTTACTGGTCTACAGCATGTGTTTTGTTACATTTATGACTCTTAGAAACAAAGTTCCAGGATGCTGTCCTCATTTGGGTCTTAAGAAAAATACTGTCATGAACCCATTCCTGGGCCTCCTTACAGTGCAGGTGTGTATGTGTGTGCCTGTGTGCGTGCAACGATGCAGCTAAAATTCCGCCTTGCCCCAGAAGGAGAGGTCCCGCCCTAGAGATTGCCTGGCCCAGGCTCTCATCTAGTCAAGGCATGTGTGTGTGTGTGTGTATGACTTCTTTGCCAATTGGCGTAGAGTTGATTCACAGTGCTGTGTTTGTCTCGGGTATATAGCATAGTGACCCAGTTATACATGTATATACGTTCATTCTTTTTCAGATTCACTTCCCATATAGGTTATTAAGGAATATTTATTGGGTAGCGTTCCCTGGGCTACACAGTAGGTCTTTGTTGGTAGTTGAATCTGAGGCCCAGGACAGGCCAGTCCTTCACCCATGATCGGGGAGCAGCTTGGCTTAGCGGTCATTTCTGAGTGTATCAGTGAAGCCCCACTACTGCAGAGCCGTGCTCTGGTCTCCATGGCACAGAGGAGCCGTCCTTCCAGCTCATGGGGCAGATGTGGTGGTGGGTGATGGGTGGGTGGGCCTTCCACGTGGTGATTCAGGGACCCAGGCTCCCTCCTCCTTGTGGCTACACCCTCCTCGAGAGCCTCAGCATCATCTGCTTTTGGCTAACTGGGAGAAGAATTTGGAGACTCACACGGTTTTATGGATTTTTATAAAAACTTCTGGGCTTCCCAGGTGGCTCCATGATAAAGAACCTGCCTGACAGTGCAGGAGATGTGGGTTTGATCCCTAAGTCAGGAAGATCCCGGGAGAAGGAAATGGCAGCTCACTCCAGTATTCTTGCCTAGGAAATCCCATGGACAGAGGAGCCTGGCAGGCTACAGTCTATGGGGTCACAAAAGGGTTGGATACAACCTAGCGACTAAACAACANAGATATAATGGTCATCTGAGTTAAATTCACCCATTCCAGTCCATTTTAATTTGCTGATACCTAGAATGTCGATATTCACTCTTGCCATCTCTTGTTTGACCACTTCCAATTTGCCTTGATTCATGGACCTGACATTCCATGTTCCTATGCAATATTGCTCTTTACAGCAACAGACCTTGCTTGTAGTCATACAGGGATTCAAATGCAGAAAGGGGACAAGGATGCAGGTCTCCTAAGTCTGATGCTAGGGCCCTCCCCAGACGACATGCCACCTTTAGGGTGTCCTGTTCCATGGCTTCTTTTTCCCTGCAGAGCTGATTGGTGAGGCTGCCCCAGGCTGGTTCCTGCCTGGCTCTCTGATTCCACCTTCTCCTCTAGTTCCTCCTTCTGTCTGTCCCCTAAATGTAACCATTGGTGGCTCTCTTGGGAAGTACCCTAGCAGCAAGAGTAATGTGGCTCCACAACTCTGCACTCAGGACTGCAGACTCCCCAGGGGGCATACTGTGTCTTTCATCTTTGACATTCCCTAAATTCCTGACCCAGACATCAAGGGAGTAAGCCATAAAGGCTGAGATAACTGTTGGATAAGATAAGATAATTAGTTATGCATGCCTATGTTGCCCCTGCATCCACTGATCCACCTCCATTCATCTACCATCTATCCACCCTCCCTCCACTATTCGTTCATTCATTCGTCTGTCCATCCATCTGTCCATTCATCTAACAAGGCTCATCAACAGGCCATACTGATTCACACCTCCATGCTCCCTCTGCCTGAATGCTCTTTCTGTCTTCCTGCATTTGACACTAACTCATCTTCCATCGCATCCTCTGGAGAGCCTTTCCCAAAGCCCAGATTTGACTAAGAGACCTTGTGTCCCAAGAACACCTTTTACACTTATCACATTTTAAAAAAATTTTGTATAAATTTATTTATTTTAATTGAGCTGTAACTCACAAATAAGGTTATACTGCTCATCAGTAAATGGAGAGAGGGGTTGCTGGGGCAAGGAATAGCGACTTTATTTTTATTTGGGAAGCCAGTAGGCCAAGAAGTGAAGTCGCTAAATTGTGTCCAACTCTTTGCGACCCCATGGACTAGCCCACCAGGCTCCTCAGTCCATGGAATTTTCCAGGCAAGAGTACTGGAATGGGTTGCCATTTCCTTCTCCAGAGGATCTTCTCAACCCAGGGATTGAACCTGGGTCTCCTGCACTGCAGGCAAACGCTTTACCATCTGAGCCACCAAGGACCAAGAAGATGGTGGATAAATATCCCAAAGAGCCATCTTCTCTGTGTTAGCTTCAGGCTTCTAAGAGGCGAGGGAGTCAAGTCCTGGTTCCAGTTAGACTCTGTAGGCGATGTGGTGATTTCTTCCTTCCTGCCGCTCTTCACAGGTGGGCCTGGTCAGAAGTTGAACAATGATATTTCAGCTTACCACTTATTACCTGAGTGGCAGGGTTCCCAGAGATGGGCCATTATGTATAATTTAAGCTTACAGACAACATGCCTTTGGTGATTAACGTGCAGCAAAAGCAATAGAATACAAAGATTAAAGTAAAAGAAACATTCAGTAAGGAGTCAGATTTGTTTTTTCCTACTGCAGTACCACAAAATTCATCCTTTTATAGTATACAATTCAGTGGTATATGCATAGTAGTGCGACCATCACCGCTAACTTCAGAATATTTTCATCACTCCATAAAGAAACCCTGTACCTACTCGTCCCTTACTATTTCCCCTCAACTTCTCCAACCCTTGGCAATCATGTGTCTACTTTCTGTCTCTATAGATTTGCCTGCTCTGGAGATTTTATATAAATAGAATCATACCATATGTGGCCTTTCATTTAGCATGATGTTTTCAAGGTCCATCATGTTGTAGCATGTGTCAAGACACTTCTGCATTTTTAATAAGGGTTGAGAATGTTTTGGTAGCTTTGGCCCATTCTGGTCCTCAGCTGCTGCTGCTAAGTCGCTTCAGTCGTGTCTGACTCTGTGCGACCCCATAGATGGCAGCTCACCAGGCTTCCCCGTCCCTGGGATTCTCCAGGCAAGAACACTGGAGTGGGTTGCCATTTCCTTCTCCAATGCATGAAAGTGAAAAGTGAAGGTGAAGTCACTCAGTCGTGTCTGACTCCCAGCAACCCCATGGGCTGCAGCCCACCAGGCTCCTCCGTCCATGGTCCTCGGTGACCTCAATTAAAAAAAAAAAGCCATAGGGTTGCAAAGTCTTAGACTTCTCAAGTTTAGAGCCAAAGTGGCCATCCTAGAGAGATTATTGGAAAACCAAAGGCCAAAAAAAGTTGCTGGCTTTGAAGATGGAGGAAGGAGCCACAAGGAGAGGAACACAGGCAGCCTAGAGAGACTAGAGATGAGAAAAGGGATTCACTCCCAGAGCCTCCAGAAAGAATGCCACCCTGCCCTGCCCACATCTTCATTCTAGCCCGTTAAGACCCACAGGGAACTCGGACCCCCCAGAACTATAAGGTAATTAATTTGTGTTGTTTGGAGTTTGTGTATAACTCGGTTTCTTTTAACTTGTTACATACAGCGTCAGTAGGAAACTACTGCAGAGTTTAGTACCTGGAAGTGGAGAGAGAGCAGGACTGCACCTAGCCTGTCCCCGAAGCATCAGGAGGCGCAGTATACCAGGGAAGCATTCAGATTCTGCCTTGGGTGATCCACGGCTTACATCACAGTGTTTGCATGTTGTGTATCCTTGAGCAGGTGATTCATCCTCTCAACAGAATTTCCTCATCGGTAAAATGGAAATTAACTGTATTCCTTCACAAGATTGTCATAAAGACTGACAAAAAGCATATGTGTTAGTGCTTAGCACAGTGCCAGGCCGATGGGAAAAGCCAAATAAATAAATGTTAGCCAGTATTACAACTGTTGCCATGCATCGTTGACTGTATTTTTTTTTTTTAAGATTTTTTTGGTAAATACGTTGTTTTGTATGTTTTGTATTTTTTATATTACTGTTTGGGTGGGAGGGCTGTGTTGGGTCTCCACTGCTGGGTTGGTGCTTTCTCTAGTTGTTTTGAGCGGATGCTGCCCTTTGTTGCAGGGCGTGGCCTTCTCGCTGCGGGGGCTTCTCTTCTTGCAGAGGACAGGCTCTGGGCATATGGGCTCAGCACTTGTGGTGTATGGGCTTAGCTGCCCAGTTTCATGTGGAATCTTAGTTCCCCAACCAGGAATCAAACCTGTGTCCCCCACATTGGCAGGAGGGTTCTTTGCCACTGGACTACCTAGGGAAATTCCACTTATTATTATTTTTTAAAATATTTATTTGGCTGCACCAGGTCCAAGTTGCAGCATGCAGGATCTTTAGTTGCAGCATGTGGGATCTAGTTCCCTGGTCATGAATCGAACTCGGGCCCTCCCTGCTTAGGGAGCACAGAGTTTTAGCCACTGGACCCCCAGGGAAGTCCCTCGTTTACTGTATCTTGAACTGACCTTAATCAGAGCTAACTCTGTCCCCTCCTGTGGTATCTAAAGGGACAGAGTACTTGGGCTCAGTGTGGGCTGGAGTCCATACCAAGAAC
>SJYA01001676.1:0-71296 GCA_006410615.1 Neotragus moschatus | reverse complement strand
ATATGACTTGATCATCAAAGAAATGAAACAGCGACACATGCTCCAACATGGATGACCCTAGAAAACATGGTTCCACATGAAAGAAGCCAGATACTAAAGACCCTGTGTATTCATTTGCTGCTGCTGCTAAGTCGCTTCAGTCGTGTCCGACTCTATGCCACCCTATAGACGGCAGCCCACCAGGCTCTGCCATCCCTGGGGTTTTCTAGGGTAGAACACTGGAGTAGGTTGCCATTTCCTTCTCCAATGCATGAAAGTGAAAGTGAAGTTGCTCAGTCATGTCCAACTCTTTGCGACCCCATGGGCTGCAGCCTACCAGGCTCCTCTGTCCATGGGATTTTCCAGGCAAGAGTACTGGAGTGGGATGCCACTGCCTTCTCTAATTCATTTGCTAAGGCTACTGTAACAAAATAGCACAGGATGGGTGGCTTAAACAACAGAAATATATTGCCTCCCAGTTCTGGAGGGAGTCTCGAAGCCCAAGATCAAGGGGTCAACAGTTTTGCTTTCTTCTGAGGGAATCTGTTCATGCCTCTCCTAGCTTCTTGTAGTTTGCTGGCAATCTGCCATATCCCTGGGCTTGTAGGTACATCACGTCAATCTCTGTCTTCATCTTTACATAACCATCTCCCTTTATCCAAATTTCCCCCCTTAAAAAAAAATATATATATATATATGTATGTATGTTTGTATTTGGCTGCACTGGGACTTAGTTGCAGCAAGTAGGATCTAGTTCCCCTACCAGGGATGGAACCTGGACCCCCTGCACTGGGAGCTTGGAGTCTTAACCACTGGATCACCAGGGAAGCCCCTAAATTTCCCCATTTTATAAGGACACCAGTCACTAGTCTACCCTCAAGACCTCATTTTGACTAATTACATCTGCAACAACGCTCTATCCAAACAGGGTCACATTCTGAGGTCCTGAGCGTTAGGACTTCAATGTGTGTTGAGGGAAAGGGACACAATTCAACCCATTAATACCACATACTGTATGATTCCATTAATATGAAATGTCTGGAATAGGTAAGCCCGTGGAGACAGAAAGTAGATTAGTGGTTGCCAGGGGCTGGAGAAAGAAGGAATTTGGAATGACTGCTAATGGATACAGGGTTTATTTTCGAAAGTGTTCTGAAATTAGATAGTGGTGGTTCTTGCACAACACTGTGAATATACTAAAAACTAATGAACTGTACATTTTAAATAGCTGAACTGTATGGTATGTGAATTATATCTCGAAAGAGCTAGTTTTGGGGGCTTTTTTTTTTTTGGCCAAACCCATGCCCCCCGCAGTGGAAGTATGGAGTCCTAACCACAGACCACCAAGGAATTCCACCCCCTCAAAAAAATGTTTGTTTGTTTTAAAAGAAAACGTGTAATGCTGGCCACTCTTCTGCCCTGTTAAGATTCTGCAGCTTCTGTGTTTTAATGCAAGTGAAAGTGTTTGGGAAACTCTGCAAAGATAAAATACAGTTGTAACCTTTACTCTTAAATTTTTAAATGCCTTTGGTATTTGTTAAGTGCATTCCTCCCTGCATGGCGGATTCCTATTAATTCCAAAGCTTTCTAATGTAATAAAGAGAATTCCAGCTCTTCTTAACAGCTGACTCTTAGCAGTTGCTGCAAGTTCACTGTCACATCATTGAGAAAAACATCTTTCCCAGACCTGCCCTGGGATGACTATGGAATGGTCATCCTCTGAACGGATATCTCTTTTACCGCTGAATTTATCTCAGTGCAGCCTCTGGAAAGCACCTTCCAACCTCTGCATTTTAAGAGACTAGTTCTTTTTTCCCCCTCTGCATCTGTGATTTTGCCCTTGTTGGAGCACAGCTATTTCTTCCCCCAGAGGCCAGATAAAATTTCATAAAACAGTTGGGATTTCAGCGGCTAACAGAAACATGTCTTGTCTTCTGAGATGCCTTCGTGCATCCCTGCCCTCCTCCCGACCCCCAGGGGTTGCTGCCCAGACCCTTGGCATCTCTTACGGCTCAAGCCTTAGGGACCACTGTATCCCTTAGCGGCCAGCCATCAGCTGCCTCTGGCCACAGGAAGTGTGTATCCTCTTGTTCATGACCTTGGCTGGATGCTTCATGCCTGCTGCAGGGTGAACTGCCTGAGTTGCAGGTCTCTCGGGCAGCCTGTCTCCTGTGGTGTCCGGAATCTCTGGCATGAAGTGCATATAGATTAGTAGGTTCTAGGCAAACAGTGCAGCTGCAGAATCCGATCTGGCCAAACTTAATTTACAATCCCTCCAGAAACTCCAATACTTTGGCCACCTCATGCGAAGAGTTGACTCATTGAAAAAGACTCTGATCCTGGGAGGGGTTGGGGGCAGGAGGAGAAGGGGACGACAGAGGATGAGATGGCTGGATGGCATCACCAACTCGATGGACATGAGTTGAGTGAACTCCGGGAGTTGGTGATGGACAGGGAGGCCTGGCGTGCTGCCATTCATGGGGTCGCAGAGTCAGACACGACTGAGAGACTGAACTGAACTGAATTTACAATCCCTCCAGTGTCCTCTTCTATCTACCTGTTAGATTTTACACTTTGGAGCCATTTCAAACTGAGTCCCCTTTCTAGCGCTCCAGCCCCTTGGTGTGTGTCTTTGGCTGTGTTGCCTAATCTCTCTGGGCCTCCATTCCTCCAAATCTGAAAGGAAGGGAACGATCCTATTCTCATAAGGCTGTGATGACGATGGAATGAGGTTTCTCTGATACGTACTGAAAGTCTGACTTAATATTGGTGCACTCTTTCTTTCTCCCCCGTCTCTCTCTCTGCCCCCGGCAGAAGGCAAGGTTGCCCTGACTGAGGCCTGAGACACAGTTGGAAAGAGTGCCCTGGTCAGAGTCACACATCCGTCATGTGAAGCCCCAGCTCTGGTTGCGACCCTGGACTGAACCCTCTAGCCCATATCTCCCCACGTCACTGGGGCTGGAGCAGGGGCTCCTGAGGGGCACCCAGGATCGTGGATAAGAAGCAGCTGAGAAGCTTGTTAGGGGCCCGTCTGGCTGGGACACTCTGCTGTCACAACAGCCCTCCCGGAAATCATGTGACCTGACACCCTTCACACCCACCCAGGCTGTTCCTCATAGGAGGACTCCATATTCAGCTCCATTTATCCAGGGCCTGGGCAGTTTCCTGGCTCTTGGGAGGGCAGACTCCAGGCCTCTCTCTGCAGCCTCCTTTGTTCCCCTGTCTCGCCATCCCCCAGCACGGGGTGGCTTGGAGGAGCCCTCAGCCAGCTGTGTCTCCATTCTGGCCCAGCTGGTGGGGGCATGGTCCTCATGAGGGGCCAGAGAAGGTCCCCCAGTCATGCCCCACTTGGCCACTTAGAGCTGCGGGGCCCTGGGCAAGTCCTTTAGGTCCTCTTGTGGCTGGGCGCCTCCTCCGGACGTTGGTGATAGTCACAGTCCCTCCCTCATAGGTGGCCCTGTGGATTAAATGTCATCACGTGTAAAGAACTTAGAGTCTAGCACACAGTAAGCACTCAAAGAATTGTTACTGCTTATTCAATTATTCACTCACTGGACACCTCCACTCTGCTGGGTGCTAGGGACGCAGATGAACCAGAGGGAAACCCTGCCTTCACAGGGCCCCCAGGGTCAGAGGGGCAGGCAGATGGGACCCGGGGCCACTACTGGACTCAGTGATAACAGAGAGTCGGTGCTAGGGGAACTACACGGGCGATGAGGAGAGTGGGGCCGTACAGAGAGGTACTGACTCCCCTGGGGTGGGTCGGGAGAAGCCTCCTCCGAGGCCCTTTGGCTGGGCCATGTGGGGCACAGGAATTCCCCTGCTGGTGGGAGAGGCCCAGAAGGGGGCAGTCCAGGCGTGGGAGCAGCACAGGCAAAGGTGTAAAGGGAGAGAAGAGCCCACATCTGGAGGCGAAGATGCTCACTGCCCACCCGGCTCCTCCCGCTTACCTGGAGCCTGCCCGTAGAGGTCCTGCTGCGAGAAGCTGTGCGACCAGGAGCTGGCCCCAGGTGCCCGGGGGCAAGTACCCCAGCACTGCCCTCAGTCAAGGGGCGATAGCAGGCACTTACCCAGTGTCCTGGCCCCTTGAGGTGGCTGTAACTCTTGAGCGGTGTTTCGTCCCTCTTCCCGGAAGTTCCCGGAGGGACGGAGCCCCGCTTCTGAAGGCATCCTGTACCGACACACTCACTTCCCACATGCACGGTTAAGACCCCAGTCCTTTTCTCAGAGGCTGCTTCCCCGGGGACCCCAGCCTAAGACATCCAGCCGCGTAAGAGCTGACCGAACAGGGGTTTGTCCAGAACCCTCCGTTCTCCAGCATTCTGGCCACTCGATTGGTTCTCCTGGCAGTTACTGAGTATTTGGTGCATGGCCGGCTCCGGGAAGACACTTAGGGAGATTCAAGAAGTAGAGCCAGGAGGAGTCCCTTGAGATATTTGAGGAGGCAAGACAGCTGCGGGTGGGGGTGGGGGGCACAGGAAGAACTGCAAGGGCTGGAAAGGTAGAGTGCGTTTAGCGAAGAGCAGGCAGGTGGGTGCCTTGGGTCCCAGGGTGGTGCTATAGAGAGGAGGCGATGAAATCCGAGAGGGCGCGAAGGGCTGGGCCGGCTTGTGGCCGCGGAAGCTGGAGATGCCCCATGGTTCTCTAAGGGAGCAGCGACAGGGAGCCACGGAAGGACAGAGGCTGGGGGATGGGGCGCTCTGTTAGAAGAAGCCCTTGGCTCTGGGCAGGGTGGCAGGGAGGGGGCAGGCCGGGAAGAGGCTGCAGAGCAGGGTGGGCTCCTGCTGCTGTCAGCCAGCCCGGCTCCAGCCGGACCTGCCCCCAGACTCCGGAGGGCCATCTTTTCATAAAAGCGCGGAAAGCTTCCTACTTTCCCACCCTTCCTTTCAGACCCGTTTCCTGCTTGGCTTCCAAACTTATTCCCATTCCTCCCACCTTCTCTCATTATCTCTGACTTCAGAATGTTTGCTTTGGCTCCACGGCCTCCTGCCCGCTCACTCCTGCGGTCCGCGGTGGATACTCAGCAAAAAAAAAAAAAACAAAAACCCAACAACAAAAAAAACACTCCTTCCTGCAAGCAGGCCTAGACTCACCGGGGCAGGACTGTCTTCTTTCTACTTTAAATAAACGGAATTGGCGCAACCTTGGCCTTGGAAGACAGATTCTGTCTTCTAACGACTTTCCTTCAAAACCACAAATGCATTTTGTCTCGATTTGAGGTGGTTCTTGCCTCTAGTCTCAGCAACCTCAGGGAGAGCGCGAAGGGGCATCTGGCAGCCTTGAGATTTCACAGTGGATGCTGTGCTCTTGTGCAAAGTTGATTTCTCCCCACACCAGGCCGAGAGGGCAGAGAGAGCACTATTCTCTGTCCATCCAATAAACATCTATGAGCCAGGCCTTGAGCTGGGTGTCCGTGGATAAGACATCTGCTCCCCAGGCGCCTATGGCCTTCAGGGGGAGATAGACAGAGAGACTGGACACAGAGGTACAAGCAACTGTGGGGTCCACACTGACCTTGCACCTGTGGAGCCCCAAGCTAGGTAAGTTACCGAACCTCCCTCTGCCTTAGTTTCCTCACCCACTGAAAGGAGGTTATGAGGTTCCTTTCCTTAGAGAAAGGATTTAAAATGAGACAGGTGGCTCAGACGGCCACCTGTCTATGATGCGGGAGACCCAGGTTCAGGTAGATCCCCTAGAGAAGGAAATGGCAACCCACTGCAGTATTCTTGCCTGGGAAATCCCATGGACAGAGGAGCCTTGCAGGCTACAGTCCACGAGATCGCAAAGAGCTGGACACGACTGAGTGACTAACACTCAGGTATGATCTAGAAATGATTGTGCTGTACCAGACAGGTGGATGGTGTCTCTGGGGTGGAGGGGAGACTCAGGAAGTTTCCCTTCCCAGCTTTTACTTCTGATGAGACTGGAGCCCAGCCCTGGACCTCTGCCCTCCTGGTGGGGACCTTAGCCCTATTCCTCAACCCCACCAGAGTCTCCCCTTTTGTGACTCTCCTATTTGTCCAGTGCCTCGGCAAGACTGGACCTGGGCTAAGCTCCCAGGCCCCTCTGATACTTTGCTGGAATGACCTTGAACCATAATTTAACCTTGTCAAAACTCAGTTTGCTTTTCTCTCACACCCATCCCAGAGGGTAGTTGTAGGAGCAGCACAGGGTACCAGGTAAGGGGATAAGTTGGCACTCAGACAAGGTTTGGTTTGAGATGGGGCATAGCCCCTTCCATACTAGCTCTGTGACCTTGGGCAACTCACCCTACCTCTCTGAGTGTCTCATTCATGCTTGGGAGAATGGGGGTTCGTGTAAGGAGTTGAGTAAGGACTCAGTAAAGGACAGCTATGGTTATTATTATTATGCAGAAAATAAAGGCAATCAGCCAGTGAAGCACCTGGCACAATGCCTAACACATAATAAGATACTTAGTACATAAATGCTATGGTCTTGTTTGACCCCTGACTTTGTGCAGGTGCTTGGTGAAGACGCTTTGTGCAGGCATCTTGCTTATTACGCAGACATCAATGCAACCAAAAGCTGAACTCCAAAGCATGGGCAGACCAGTGGTCAGAGCAAGGCAAGCCCACAGGGTGCTGGGAATGTGGGGAGAACCAAGAGATTAGTGAGCCAAGCATGAAGAAGAGAGTGAGACTGGTTGAATGGGAGAGACCCCATGAAAGCCCGAGGGTGGGGCTTTGAGGGCTGCTGGGCTTTAGGCACTCAAATACCAGTCAGATCTATTTAAAGTACCAGAGGCTGAGCGCTTGCTTTGGAGATGCCTTAAGCTTCCTGGGTTGATGAACCACTTCCCAGTACCCTTTGGCAGTGCCACATGATACGCGTGTCTCATGCAAGAACTGAAAGCTGAGTGTGAACTGGGGAACCCAGAAGCCAGCAGAGATCATGGCAGCCTTCCTGGAAGAGCTGTGCTCATAGAATGAGCAGTGTTTGCTGGGAGGAGAGAGGGCAGGATCTGGAGGGAGGACGGCACAAAGGCAGGACCACAAAAGTTGCTGCAGGGGAAAGAGCAAGGAGATGAACCTTTAGAAAGTGTAATACAATTCAAAATGGTACACTTTTATCATAGGGCATTTAGCAAGGGAGAAATACAAAAATACAATTAAGAAAAGGAGTCAATTAAAAAACCTTCAGTAGTCTCACTTCCCAGAGGTGCTAACATTTTGTGTGCTTTTTTTCCGCTGTTTCTGTATGCGTGTATATTACCGATGTTTTTTCTTTTTTTTAAAAGGAAAATGGACTAATATAATACATACTGTTTATGATCTGCTTTTAAAAATGCATCATGAACCATGTTCCTTGTCATTAAATATTCTTCTTCACTACTATTTAATGGCCTTATCATATTCTCTCATATGAATGAAACATTATTTATTTAAGTAATTTTCTATTCTTGGTTATTGAAGTGGTTGCCAACTTTTCAATATCATAAGCATCTTCTAAGTGAACATCCTTGTGGCTGAAACTCTGTGCATGTCCCTTAATTATATCCTTGGGATAAATTTCTAGAAAAGGAATTGCTAGGATAAAGGGATGCAGATTTTAAAGAATTCTAATGAGTTTTATCAAATTGCTCCCTGGAAACCTTGTACCGACTTATAGTCCTGCTAGGAGAATATAAGGGGGCCGTTCTAGCATTTCCACTAACATTGTATGATTTTTTGTGTGTGTGTGAGTTTGATAAATTCAAGATACTCATGGATCCAAGTTTCCTGAGACGTAAGATGGCAGTGATGATAATGGTATCTATTGTGGATTTGTTGCAATAGTCAAGCACCCAGTAGACAGAAAATGCTTAAGAAGAAAGCACATCTGAGACTTCCCAGGTTGCCTAGTGGTTAAGACTTCACCGGCCAATGCAGGGGGTTGCAGATCACATCCCTGGTCAGGGAGCTAAGATAGCACAGGCTTCCTGCTCCCCCTCCCCAAAAAAAAGACCAAAACATAAAATAGAAGCCATATTGTAACATTCAATAAAGACTTCAAAAAAAAGAAAGAAAGAAAGAAAACACAACTGACAGTGGTTAGTGATTCTTGTAACTTGATTATCCCTGGAATGAGGAAGCCCTGTGAGTCAAGGTTGAGAAGATGACTTGGAAGCCAGCTTTGTAATTGACTCTGTTTATCTTCCCTTTAACTACAAAATTCATATATGCTTGTAAGAAGTGAAACAGCCCACAGCTGGGATGATTTTTTAAAAAAAGTGAAAGTACTCCTTCCTTCCCTCACAGTTCTCTCCTCAGAGATTAGATGTATAGCCCCTAGATCTTTTCTCAGACCTTTATAAACTGTGTGTGTGTGTGTGTGTGTGTGTGTGTGTGCGCGCGCGGGTGCACACACACCCACCCATGTATGTAATTTGTTGTTGTTTTGCAAAATGGAATCCTACGTAGGATTTCACTGTCATCTAACGATGGACAGCTCTACTTTACATTTTTAAACTTTCGTTTGGATTCCACAGCTGGGTAAGTCATGATTTGCTTATCTTTCTCCCTAACAGTGCAGTAACAGCTCATCCTCACATGCGTATCCTTGCATGACTGAGCAGGTATCATCTCTAGTCTGGGTTCCTGGCAGTGGGATGGGAGGTCAAAGTGGTTAGACATTGTCACACTATCAAGTTGCTCTTTTAACTCTAAAAATTCTGAAAGAAACCTGAAGCGAAGCTGGAATCTGTCTCCAGCACCAGCTTCTGGCTGTCCTCTGCCTTGAAGCAAACCACAAAGGAATCTTTCTCTTGTTAATTAACTGGGGTTTTTATTAAACACCTTCCCAGCTAGCCAACTGCTCTGACCCAGCCATTCCTGGGAGACATCCTGAGGAGAAGTTTTGTGTTTTAATTTATACATCTTCGATGACAGCTTTTGTGTCAGAGTGTGTGCTCTATAATCAAATATTAAATGATCAGAGAGACACTGTTCTTCAACAGCAAACACGTATGAAGCCCTGACTGTCTGCCAGACTCCTGGGGAGAGGGGTGTGGGCACTAAGTCTCAGCCCCTAAGGATGAAAAGTGCAGTGGAGGAGCTGGGGGTTCAGGTCAAGGATGACAACAAGGTGTGGTCATTGGATCATGGGGGCACAGGGGAGAGAACAAACTGCTCTCTCTTTGGGGAATATGGAAAGTGGACGTTCAGCTGGATCTCAAAGGCTCGGGAGGCCTTTGCCAGGTGAGGAAGAGAGAAGGGATTCCGGGCAAGGGGAGCAGTGGTGGATAAAGGCCCTCCTTTTGTAATTTGAATAGGAAGCTGCAAAGTAGAGTCTGGCTAGGAGATTAGTTGTAGGGTCAGGGAGGTAGGGTATGGGGGGTGTCCATTGGAGAAGAGGCTGGAAAGGAAGACTGAGGCAAAACCACAAGGAGCTGCAGATTTCAGGTCGAGGGGCTTACACTTTATCCTGGAAGAGATTTAGGTAGGGCTGACACCATTAGACCTGTGTTTTATTGATTTATTTTAAGAAGTTCTTTATTTTATTTTTGTCTATGCAGCATGTGGGAACTTCATTCCCCAACCTGGGATGGAACCCTTGTTCCCTGCAGTGGAAGGGTGGAGTCTTAACTGCTGAATCACCAGGGAAGTCCCAGACTCGTGCTTTATTTTTTATAATTACCAGCTTGATTTTTGTATTTATTACACCCCTGTTTTGTTTTTTAAGTCGTTTTATCACCAAAGCCATTTCTTGTCACTGCTTGTAATGTGTAACATGTAACCTTACGATGTTTAGCTCCATGCTTTCTGAAGTGGTGTCCTGTAACTCGCTTCATTGCTCGTTGTGCTCCGGGATTCGTCCTTGTTGTGTAGCTGTGGTTCCTTCCTTTCCTACAATGTGTGATACTCCTGGCATGAAGTACTATCTATCTTCCAGGTTTATCATACTCCCGGTGCCCAGGTGTGCTTTTATGAATGAGGCTACTCCTTATAAAAGCTGCATCACTGCTGCTGTCTTGAGCAGGGTTTCTGAGGCCAACTCAAGAAGGCTCTGTGCGCCACCCCCCACAACCACTACCACTTAAAATACCCTAGGCCAGACCTGTGTTTTAGAAAAATCACTCTGGTGATATATGGAGAGTGACTCACAAGAGGGAGTCAAAAAACCTAGAGGCAGAAAAGACCAGTAAGGTTTTGTTTTTTTTTTAATATTCATTCTTTTTTAGTATTTTAATTTATTTATTTATTATGCAGGAGACCCAGGTTCAATCCCTGGGTCAGGAAGATCCCCTGGAGAAGGGAATGGCAACCCACTCCAGTATTCTTCCCTGAGAATTTCATGGACAGAGGAACCTGGTGGGCTATGGCCATGAGGTCACAGAGTTGGACACGGCTGAGCAACTAGCACTGCTTAAATATTCGTTTATTTATTTGGCTGTGCCAGGTCTTAGTTGCAGCACGTGGGATCTAGTTCCCTGACCAGGGATCAAACCTGGGACCCCTGCATCGGAAACTTGGAGTCCTAGCTGCTGGACCACCAGGGAAGTCCTAAGACCAGTAAGTTTTTAACTAAAACTATTCATGTTACTAAAATTCTTTTAAAATGTGAATAAACAACAAAGATGATTTTAAAAAAAAAACTGTGCCTGGTTCTGTGGTAAGTGGTGGAGGAAGACCTATTACCTCCAGCCCCTGTCACCACTATTTGGATTGGAAAAATAAGACATACCATCAGTTCATTTCTCAGGCTCATTTGTAATGAAATGAAAAAAACTGAAAATAATAATGAGATGCCTTATTTCACCTAATATTGGCAAAAGCGTCAAGAAACCGGCACTTCTTAAATATGGTAACGGCAGTGTATGTTGAAACAGAGTTTAAGTTATGAGAAGCCTTTAAAAAAATTATATGTACCTTTTTATCTAAAACTTTTGCCTCCAGGAATTTATGTTAAAGATAATAATAATGAAAGAAAAAAACTTGAGAATAAAGGTATTTATTAATCTGTTATTTATGGCCACAGAAAATTGGGAGGACTTAAATGTCTAAATTAGGATAATTATTAAATAAATTATGGTATAACTACATTTTTGCACATGTTAAAATCATGTTTTTTAAATCAATACCTAATAGCATGGGAAAATTACCGTTCTATAATGCATTTAAAAGCAGTATATAAAGCTATATAGAGCATGATCCTATTTGGGTTTTCTAAATATGTGCTCTGTTTCTAACTCTACCTGGAAAAAATCCACAATATGATTAATTGTGGGTTTCTGACTAAATTTTATTTTCTTCTTTATTGTTATTCTAAATTTTCTGTAGTCAGAATGTAATACTTTAATAATTAGAAGAAGCCATGAAATTATTTTTTACAATTAAAAAAAAGGGAAAGGAAATCCATACAAGTAGATACAAATGACTAATAAAAAATGCTCAACATTGCTAGCTATTAAAAATGCAAATTAAAGCAGCTGTGTGACGCTATGTTTTAACTGACCAACTTTAGAAGAAAAACCTGCTAGTTCACAATATGTTTTGGCAACAGTTTGGTAAGAGAAACACTCATATACTGAAAATTTGAGTGTAATTTGGTTCAGGCTTTCTGAAGAGCAGTTTGGCAATATATATCAAAATTATTAAAAGTATATAACTTCTCAATAGAGTTGATTTTGAAGATATGTATTTGTAGTCCTTGGATAGCTTAAGGAAATAATTAAGGAATTGTATATAGTATATAAGCAAGAAAGCCTATCACAGCACTTTTAAACTACATAATAATAAAGAGTTGTTTGTTATAGTACTATATTTATAGATATGGAAACATGTATAACATATTGTTAAATTTGGGGCTATCCAGGTGGCACTAGTGGTAAAGAACCTACCTACCAATGCAGGAGACACAGGTTCGATGTCTGGGTCAGGAAAGATCCCCTGGAGGAGGGCATGGCAACCCATTCTAGTATTCTTGCCTGGAGAATCCCATAGACAGACGAGCCTGGCAGGCTATGGTCTATAGGGTCGTAAAGAGTCAGACAAGACTGAAGCAATAAAATATAGATAAAAACCTGCCCTTTGTGTGATCCCTTAAAAATTATATGTACATATATGTAATAATTAGGTATGGAAAAACGTCTGGAAAAATATACCCCCAAATGTTAATATTGGTCATATCCAGGCAGGTGGGATTATGGTTATTTTTAAGTACCTTCAAGACTTCCCTGGCATTCCAGTGGTTAGGACTCCGTGCTTTCATGACTGAGGATCATTCAGTCCCTGGTAGAGGGACTAAGATCCTGCAGGCCATGAGTAAGACCAAAAAAAAGAAAACAAACACCAAACAAATGACAACAAGTGAAAGTGAAAGTGTCTGACTCTTTGCGACCCCATGGACTAGAATTCTCCAGGCCAGAATACTGGAGTGGGTACCCTTTCCCTTCTCCAGGGGATCTTCCCAACCCAGGGACTGAACCCAGGCCTCCCACATTACGGGCAGATTCTTTACCAGATGAGCCACAAGAGAAGCCCAAGAATACTGGAGTGGGTAGCCTTCCCTTTCTCCAGTGGATCTTCCCGACTCAGGAATCAAACAGGTCTCCTGCGTTGCAGGTGGATTCTTTACCAATTGAGCTATCAACAAACAAACAAACAAAAACTTCAAAATAAGAATTTAAAAACTTTTACAGATTTTGAAATACAAATTAAAAATTTAAAAACTTCCCAGCTAACAAGCAGGCTGAATGCTCAGGGCTAAGTGCTACCATGGGTTCTGCAGGGTCAGTCTGCAGAAACAAGCTACAGGAACCTCCCTGGATGAGTGAGAGCCCTGCAGTCTTGGTCCGTGGAGGAAATGCTTCCAATCTGCCTCCTTCCCAGGGTGGGCCCGACCTGTAGTATGATGAGGTCCCTGGGAGAGATCTCAACCTCCGGGCGGGGCCGGTGCTGGCTCCTATCACCTGACCCCTGGGAACTGTTCCTCCCACTTTTCTCTGCTCCCTGCTGCCCACCACTGAGTGTGTGTGCTGTGTACATGCTAAGTTACTTCAGTTCTGTCCGACTCTGCAACCCTGTGGACTGTAGCCCGCCAGGCTCCTCTGTCCATGGGTTTCTCCAGGCAAGGATATTGGAGTGTGTTGCCATGCCCTCCTCCAGGGGATCTCCAAGCTTCTTTGAGTTTCTCAGATGAAACCTGCTTTTCCTTTCAAAAGATCTTAGCTGGAAGGGTCTCTGCTCCCTAAAATATTCTTCCTTCTCCCTTCCTACTTTTCCATCACCTGGAGTAGTCAACTCTGCTACATGTTTCATCTGAAAAGTCATCTCTTACTTTTGTATATGATAGTTATATTTATTGTCTTGAGTGTGGTGATGGTTTATGGGTATCAATATATGTCAAAATGTAACAAATGTGTATTTTCAATGTATGTGCAGTTGTTACATATTAAATGTACTTCAGCAAGCTGAAAAAAGTCACTTCCTCAGTAAGGTAGGTCTGAACTCCTTCTGTCCTCACCTCTAATACCCCAACCATATTAACCTTCTTTAGTCTGTACTATGAGTAGGAGTAAATGAAAACGTTTTGCATGGTGATAAATGAATGATTGAGGGTAAAGGAGAGCCAACCTGTGTTCAGAGGATGGTGGAGACTCCAGGAGGAGGAGGGGGCACAGTTGGAAATCTGGAGATGGCAAGTCCAGAGAGGTCATAAGTTGGAGGTCAAGCCAGATCTGGGTGTCCCATCGTTGAGGGCATGGCAGGTAGTCTCCTCAGCTTCCCCAGTCTAAAAATCGAGGAGAATTATAATATCAACAATGATAATGTTAAGCATTATTTTTGTTGATGTTTAAATGATTTAAGCACACAGCTTAGAACAGTGCCTGACCTATTGGAGATGCTAAGTGTTCTTATTGAGCCTTGTTTGGCTGTGAATAGCCTTGGTGATCGATAAGTCTGGGAGCCCCTGATATAAACCTTTGGTCAATTTGGATTCAAGTTGAAGGCGAGTGACTTCAGGAGTCATCTCCTCTGCCTCAGAGACCCATCTCATCCTCTATCCTCTTTCAGTCCACTGTTTGACAACCCCCATCCCTTCAACCTTCTCTGCAGTGCTTGGAACCCCTGCCAGTTTCTCTACGTGATCTTGCAAAGCTGTCTTTCTACAGCCTCCTCTCTCCTCACAACAGGGAGGCACATATGTTGCAGCTTATGCTTCTATTTAGAGTTGGGAATTTGAGAGGGCGCACACACGTGGACAAGAATTTGTGTGCATTCTCGTGTGGAACTGTGAGCTTGTGAACACACGTGTGCCTATGCACTTACATGTGCTTGCATGGACCCACATGGTTGTCCATTTACCCGTTTTCATGGGCACGTGAGCCCCTGAATGACTGCATGAGCACATGGATGGGTATGTGTTTGGAGTATATACACACACGCACTTGTGAGCAGACAAGGGTGCCCACGACCATGTGCTTGTTTGGTGTGGTGCAGTAGGATATATTCCACGTGCATCTGGGTTTGTGTGCATGTTTACACATGTGTGCTTTTGTGTATCTGTGTGCATATGGTGTGAGCTTGCTTCTCCTTGCGCCCCAGGAGGCACCAAGGCAAGTGTAAACTACAAAGAACAAAGGAATAATCTGCATAATTTAGCCTTTGATCTCTGCCACCCCCAAGCCTCCTTTGCTCTCAGTCCAGCTGCCAAGCTATTTCCCCAGCCCTGCAGACTCTGTCTTTGAGCTTTGTCTTCGGGAAACCTCCACCTCACCTCATCACCCCACGAGCGAAACAGGGATAGAAAAAGGTAGTGAGCATGTATTGATGCCTGTGGTGCACCAGGCACCTGATGCTTGACATGCATTCACAAATCTTTGCAGCAGTCCAGCAAAGTATAACCACTTTTCCCATTTGACATTTGAGGAAGCTAAGAACCAGGGGAATGAAGCTGTACCTCTAAGGGATGGAGCTAGAATTTGAACTCAGAGCCCATACTCTTTCCCCTCCACAAGATTGTCTCCTGGTGCATGCCCAGGTCCTGAAAAGTTAAAGTCCAGCCAGAGCTCTTGGAGGAGGGGATATCCTGGGAGACATGGTCCGATGCTGAGGGAAAGGGAGGGTAGACTGGGCATCAGTAGGGGCCCCAAAGGTTGATCAAGAGGGCAGAGTGGAGAAATTCAAGATGTCTGAGTGGTCCCTGGGTGGAGTTGAGGAGAGCAGGGGATGGACCAATAGTGGAAAGATGAAAAAGCATCACCTTTTCCACTCCTGGTTTCCCTGGTGGCTCAGACAGTAAAGAATCTGCCTGCAATGCTGGAGACCTGGATTTGATCCCTGGGTTGGGAAGATCCCCTAGATAAAGGAATGGCTACCCACTCCAATATTCTTGCCATGGACAGAGGAGCCTAGCAGGCTATATAGTACACAGGGTCGCAGAGAGTTGGACACGACCGTGAAGGCTACATCAAATATCTCCAATTCTCAACTGGAAAATGTGTGTGGGAGACGAGTTTTAGGTCTTTACAAGCTCTTTTTAAAACTATTATTTGTTGACTCTACTGTGCTAACTCATGTGACCTCATAATCATTTTATAAGATTGTTATCCCTATTGTTCCCATTTTATCGATAAGGACACTGAGGCTCAGAGGGGTTATGTTGATTGCCCAAATGGCAGAGCAGGAAACAAATGGGGAGCTGTCTGACCCCCACTAGGCATCCCTGTTTGAAGGTTTAAGACAAATAGTATATAAAATACCAATGACATAGCAGGCACTCAACACATAGTAGCGAATAGTAATCACGGTGATGATGATGAAGATGTGTTTTGCTGAGGGTTGAAGCAGCATTAAATTCCTGAAAAATCCCACCCTGCTAGTGATCTGTTTTAGAATAAAGGCTTCTTTCCCTTCCGTGCTTGTGACAGCCAGACCAGACTCAAAGGCCAGCCACCACTTTTAAGCTTGTGGTTCTGAGTGCCCTAACCAATATGAGCACCATTTTCTTACCTATAATGTGAGGGTAATAATAGCTCTGCTCAGTTCCTCAAAAAGGCTAAATGTAGAGTTACCATATGACCCCAGTAATTCCACTCCCAGGTGTTTACCCAAGACAAATGAAAACAGAGATCCACACAAAAACTCATACGTGAATCTTCTCAGCAGTGTTATTCATCATTTTTGCTTGTTATTTGACTGCATCTGGTCTTGGTGGTGGCACACGGGATCTTTGTTATGTCATGTGACCTCTGTCCTGGTGTATGGATTCTCTAGTTGTGGGGTGGGGGCTTGGTAGTTGCAGCAGACACACTCTGAAGCACAGAGGCTCAGGAGTTGTGGCACACGGATTTAGTTTCTCTGTGGCATGTGGGATCCTAGTACCCCAACCAGGGCTTGAACTTGCAGGCCTTGCATTGCAAGGCAGATTCTTAACCACTGGACCACCATGGAAGTCCTGAAGCAGTGTTATTCTTAAGGACTGAAAAGTGGAAACAGTTCAGATCTCTATCAGCTGATAACTGGATTAAAAAAGTGCAGTATGTCCATACAGTGGATGGATTGTACATACATACAATGGACTCGTCAATAAAAGGGAGTGAAGTATTAATGTATGCTGCAGTGAGGATGAGCCTTGAAGACCTTGTACTCGGTGAAGGAAGCCAGTCAAAGAGATCACATAGTGTGATGCCACTGATATGAACTGTCCAGAATAGGCAGATCCATAGAGACAGACAGAGGGGACTAGTGGTTGCCAGAAAGGAGAATGGAGAATGACTGCTAATGGGTATGGGATTTCCTTTTGGGGTGAAGAAAACGTCCTGGAATGAGATCGTGGTGATGGGTATACCACTTTGGGGATATACTAAAAACCACTGAATTGTATACTTTAAAAGAAGGAATTTTGTGGCATGTAAATTATGTCTCAACACAACTCTATCTCACGAGGCAGTGGCAGGGTTGGGGGGGTTGTGATGCTTGAAGGAGATAATAGAGCCTGCCTTGTAGCCTGCCTTTTAAAAATGCTAGCTACTGTGATTACTGTTCTTATTCCTAAATGATAGGTATTATTTAGGTCCTTAACCTGCTTTTAGTTCCTTAACCTCCTCAGGGCTTCAGACTCCTCACCGACAAGCCGGAGTGATACTCCTTTAATTAGTTAGGGTTTCTTAGTCACAGATACCTACTCTGGCTCATGAGTATAAAGGGAATTTGTCGGAAGGCTGTAATGTGGATGACTTTGAGGCAAGGACAAAGAGCCAGGCTCAGAAAGAAAAGGCCCAAGGACAGAATCTAAAAAAGAGTGCAACAGAAGAGCATGGGGTTACTGGGGAAGCCTGGGGCTCCGGAGTCAGGCTGTCTGGGTTCAAATCTAGCTCTGCCCAGAAGGGCTGTGTGGCCTTGCTCTGTCGGCTCAGTTTGTTCAGTTGCTAGGCAGGGAAGGGGGGAGGGTTATCAGGCCTTCTTTGTAAGATCCTTGTGAGGGTTCAGTGAATTAATGTCCATCAACATTTATCTTAGTGCCTTGTACTGTAAACACTCAATAAATATTACTGTTATTAACAGGGCCTTATCACTGGGATGATTCAACTTCACTCAGTTTTTCTGACCGTGCCTCACTCTGTTCAAGGTTCAGATCCCTAGAAAAGGTGATGGGTCTAACTCAGGTCACTCACCTATTCCTTGACCAGGCAAGGATAGGAAATCTTAATTGACAGCCCCACCAAGACTGCAGGCTATGGGACAGAAAAAAGGAGAGTGAAGTTGTTCAGTCATGTCTGACTCTTTGTGACCCCATGGACTGTAGCATACTAGGCTCCTCTGTCCATGGGATTTTCCAGGCAAGGGTACTGGAGAGGGCTGCCATTTCCTTTTCCAGAGGATCTTCCCAACCCAGGGATTGAACCCAGCTCTCCCACACTGCAGGCAGATGCTTTATCATCTGAGCCACCAGAGAAGCCTTAAGAAACAGAGGTGATACCCAAAGGAAAAGCCAGGAGAAAGAGGAGCGGGGCTTAGCAACAAAACCAACCCAAGCCCCCTGCAAATACTCTCAGATGTTAGGAAAATCAAAGATAATATGAGCAAAGTTCTGGCACATTGTGGGCTCTTAGTTACTGGTATTCTTCTCAGTTGATGACTGTTCTCTACCTGGGAGTTCTGGATTTTTCATTACCATTGAAATATAATTTGGGGACAGATGGTAAAGGCATTGAACGGTATGTTAAGGCATTTGCACTTTATTCTATGAAATAAGCAGGGAGGACCATCTCCTGAGAACCTCACAGCACACTCAGAATCCCCTGGACCGTGGTCCCTATCCTCTCAGCTGTGTGACCCCCAAGCAATGTACTTAGCATCTGCAGCCCTGTTTTCCTGTGCATAAAAGGCGTGCACATCTTGGGTCACTCGGGGTTTAAATGAGATAGTATTTGCAAAATACTTAGAACAGTGTCTGGCCCAAGGGAAATGATAAAAAAAAAAAAAAAAACATAGCAATGATTTGTTTATAAAACATAGTTAAAAACTCTGCCTTACCAGATTGGTGGGAGAATCAGTTGGGATCCAAGAAGCTGTAGCACTTGCGCAGTGCCATGCCTCAGAAAGGTACTTCATTGATTGTGATCACCACAGGCAATGAGACACACCGTTAGTCTAATTACAGGCTTGTTGGGTGAAACAAAATAACGTTAAATGTACATGTTAGTGATGAGATGGAGCCTGATTTCAGAAATATTAAACTATGAAAAGGGTGTGTCTTAGAGTGGAAGAAATAAAGTATTGATAACTCAATGTTTCAAATAATTAAAGAATGTTCTCATAGAGTCTGTTACCAATTTCCCAAAACTTAGAACACAATATTGCTTACTTAATGCTAAAAGGGCACTGAGTATAATTTAATCTTTCCTTGAAGCTTCTGAATTTCCTTGAAGGCAAGATCAGCAATTTTAAAATACACTTTTAGATCCTCTAACTCAATGATTCTCAATCCTGACTACACATTAGTATCCCCCGGGGAGCTTTTAAAAAATACCGTTGCCCGGGTTCCATTTCAAACCAATTAAATCTCTGAGTCTCTGAGGGAGGAGCCTGAGCCCTGGAATTTCTCGAAGCTCCCCAAGTAATTCTGATGCACAGAGTCTGAGAACTGCTCTTCCCAGCAGAGGTTGCCACTGTGTTTGGAGATGAGGTTGAAGAGGTCTGTAGAGGCTAGATCTCGGAGGGTTTCATACAACACAACACAGGCTCAGTACTCTGTAAGATGGGGAGTTACCGAAGACTTAACAAAATTGTTCATCTGGTGTGAATTCAAGTTAGAATGGCCACTCTGGGGACCTGTGGGGATGACCTGGGGTTAAGACAGGAGGAAGAGGACGTAGAGGAGAGGCCACTGCAACTATGCAGATTCTACTGGTTATCTGTTGCTGCATAACAACTCCCGAATCTCCTGGCTTTAAGCAATGATTTATCATTTCTTCTGACTCTGTGGATTGGCCCCGCAGTTCTCCTGCAGACCTCACTGGTGCCCCTCACACAGTGGCTTTCAGTTGGTGGACTGGTTGGGAGCCAGGCTGGCTGGAGCAGTCACACTTCTCTCCAGATGGTCTTTCATCCTTGACTTCTTCTCAGCATGGTGCTCTGGGGGCAGTGTTCTAAGAGAATGGAGACAGAAACTGCAAGATGTCTTAAGGCCTAGCCTTGGCAGTCATACACTAACCCTTCTGCTTGATTCCACCAGCCAAAGCAACGTACAAGGCCAGCCCAGATTCAAGGGGTGGGGAGAGAGTCTCCACCTCTTGAAGGAGGCATGGCAAAGTCACGTTGCAAAGGGGTGTGCATATGATAGGAATTTGTAGACTTATTTCACAGTCTACCACACAGATGGAAAATGCTGAAGCCTGGCCTAGGGCAGGGCAGTAAAAAGAAGTGAATGCATTCATTCAGTCAGTCAGGTGGCTAGCCATTCATTCAATAAGAATTGATTGAATACTTCTGGTATGTCCGGCTCTGTGTGTGTTAGTTGCTCAGTTGTGTCTGACTCTTTGTGACCCCATGGACTGTAGCCCACCAGGCTCCTCTTCTGTGGAATTCTCCAGGCAAGAATACTGGAGTGGGTTGCTGTGCCCTCCTCTAGGGGATCTTCCCAACCCAGGGATTGAACCCCTGTCTCTTGCATTGCACGTGGATTCTTTACCATCTGAGTCACCAGGGGCATTGAGGGGGATAAAGCTGTAACTGATGATGACAGAGTACTGCTCTCATGGAACTTACTAGCTAGGGGCAGGGGAGACATGCAATATAAGGCAAATCAGTATGGTTCAATGTGGAACTGAAAAGTGCTATGAAGAAACATAAAGTAGGATAAGGAATGAGAGAGAACTATTTTAGAAGGGGTGGTCCAGAAAGCCCCTTTGAATAAGTAAAATCTGAGCAGAAATCTGCAGGGAGTGAGGGAGTAAACCATGCAGATTTGGAGCTGACTGGCAAGTGCAAAGGCTCTGAGACAGGAGCGTTCTTCATCTGAGAAATGGTAAGGGGTCCCATGTGGCTGGGACACAGTGAGTGAGGGAGAGATTGAAAGATGACGAGGTGGGAGAGGCCAGTAGGGGTCAGAGACTGTGGGACTCTGTAGGACATGATAAAGACTTTCTGGAAAGGGAGAGCTTTTGGTATCTTATATAAGAGCATAATCTTTTGTTCCCAAAGGCTGATACTAGCTGCTGCGTTGAAAAGATTGAAATCCGGGAGGCCAGTTAAGAGGTTATTGCTTGGACAACACCTGTAGGGGAGAAAGTGGTGAATAAACATCAGATTCCAGGTATATTTTGAAGGCAGAGCTGATAGATAGAATTTCCTGAATATTCCTGGATATGAGGTGAGGGAGGAGAAAATAAAGTCCAAAGCTTTCGGCTTTAGCAGCTCAGTCAATCGTCGTGCCATTTAGTTTGCTGAGATGTGGGGTCCCTGGTGAAGGAATAGATAAGTTGGGGGGAAGCACAAGTTTGGTTTTATGTATTTATTTATTATTCAGTATAATCAGTAGAAGTATACATATATCCCCTCCCTCTTGAGCCTCCCTCCCACCCCACCCCCCCACCCACCTCTCTAGCTTATTGAAGAGCACCTCGCTGAGCTCTCTGTGTGAAACACATATATGTTAAAATATACTGGTGAATTTAAGTCAGATGAAACNCCGCTCCCATCCCTCTAGGTCATCACAGAGCACTGAGCTGGGCTCCCTGTGCTACCGCAGCTGCCCACTAGCTAGCTATTTTACACATAGCAGTGTGTATATTTCAACACTGCTCTCCCAGTTCGTCGCCCCCTGCACCCCCCTCATGTCCACATATCTATTCTCTGTGTCACAAGTTTGATTTTAGATATGTGAAGCTTGAGATGCTTCTTAGATGTCCAAGACACAGGCAGTTAGCCATTGAGTCTGGAGTCCAGGCTGGGGTTGCAGATGGCAATCTGAGCAGTCTCCAAGGCTGTGTCAGATCTTGAGATTGGAATGGATCACTTATGGAGTAGGTGTGATAGTGAGGAGGTCTGAAGACCCAGCCCTGGGGCACTCCAACCCCAACAGAAGAAGGGTTAAGAGAAAGGATGCAGCCCAACGGGACTGAGAAGGAATGGCCAGCGAGGTGGAAAAACAAGGAGGGCTCTTGGAGTCCTGGAAGAAAGATTTCCCAGAAAGTCCTGGAAGCCCTGGAAGAAAGATTTTCCAGAAAAGAGCAGAACAGTGGGATTGGATGCTGCTGAGGCTTGGCAGAGTCACAGTGCCAAGGCAGTGGGGAAGAGGCAGGGGATGGGGTGCATTAGACAGGTAAACCGAGGCAGAGAAAGAACTAACCACTGGGATTCAACAACATGGAAAACACAGATGACCTTGATAAGATTAAGTGGAGCAGAGCACAGTGGGGTGAGGATAGAATAGGGTAATTGCAGAGAAAGTCATGTGCGTGTGTGTTTAGTTGTGAAAAGGTGGAATATTTGTATGTTGATGGAATAGTTTACCAGAAAGGGAAAATTATCAATGATGCAGGCATGAAAGGGAGTCAATTGCAGAAACAAAGAGCATGTGATCCGGTGGAGGAGGGCAGCAGGAGGCCTCAGGTAGCAGCAAGCACAGTTCTTCCTTTGTATCCAGAGTGAGGTCAGAGCTTGAAAAGGGCTCTTAGGCAGGTAGATTGAAAGATCTGGTGTTTGGAGGGTGTGGAGAGTCAGGAGGCATTTGGAAAGTAGAACAAGGAATGAAAGCTGCGATCTCAGGATGGAAGGCGGCTCCCAGCAAGACCATCTCTTATCAACAACCTCTCCCAACACCCCACCCGTGCCGGCCTGGCGCCAGGCTGAGGGGCTCTCTGATGACTCACTCAGTGTCTCAGCCTCTGAGATGCTGAGGAGTTCACAGCCTAAGAAGGGAGACAGACCTGGGAACCCACAACTTCAATACAATGTGCTAATAATAAAGACCCATTCAAAGTGTTTTGAGAACAAAGAGGGAGGGAGTAACTCTGCCTGGAGGGGTCAGAGAAGGCTTCACAGAGGTGAAATTTAAATGAGGCTGCAAGGAGGACAGGAATATTTTCGGGCTGGCTGAGGGGAGGAAGGTCATTCAAGGTGGAAGGGCCGTCAAGTGAAAGCTGCTTTCACGTGATGGGCAAGATCCTTTTACTGCTTCTCTTTCTGCTCCACCTGTCTGTCTCCTTTCTTCCTGCCGCTCCCTCCCCGCTCCCCCCCTCCTCCCAAGCTGTTGTCTCTCAGGCTTTCTTGGTTCAAGAGGAAATTTTTCTTTTTTGGAAAGTTTAATAAACTTCCGTTCAGCCTGTACTGAGTCATGACAAAGGTGTGTTTCACACTTAAACAAACGTCTCAGATGTTATTTTTTGTACTTGAAGCACAAGCTATTTTTAAAGAAATCCAAACTCACTGGGACTCAGCAAGGACGATTTCTGTGACCTCTTTTTAAGAAGTGAGCCTTTGAAAGGAGCATAGTGACCAGTGGTGGCGGCATAAGAGGACCTCCTGGCAGTTCTTTCCTTTAAATGTTTCAGTGAGCCACTGAGTAGCTTCACCTTACTAAGGCTTGCATTTTATCTTGGCTATCTGGTCTTCTGGGAAATTTTCAGGGAGTATGCAATAATTATCCAGTAACAGAATGAGCGAGATGAGGCCTCCACTCTTAGAGGTGGACCAGGATAATGGTGGGGAGAGGGGGAGGATGGAGAGAACAGGCTGGGTTTGAGAAGAAATTACTTTTATTTTTTTGCCAAACCCTGCAGCGTGTGGGATCTTAGTTCTCTCCCCTCCAACCCTGCCCCCCACCCCGGGATCAAACCCACACCCATTGCAGTCTTAACCACTGGAGCACCAGGGAAGTCCCTTGAGAGAAGTTTAAACAGAGCAATGAACAGGGGGCAAGGCCATTTCCCATAGTGGCGCTGTACTAAGCTCTGTATGGGAGGCCTGTCTTTGCCATCAGTTACTTCCCTCCCTGAGCATAGGTAGCACTCCTCAAGGGAGTCTCTATCTCCACCCACTTGGGTCTGGTCAGGCCTGTGACTACTGTGATCCACTGAACCCAGGGACGATGACGCTGGGCCAGTTGTAGGACTAGCTTTAAGAGCTACTGCTGTGAGAATCTTAAGACATACAAAGAGGCTGCATATAAGTAGTCCAGTTAACATTTCAGTTGAGCTCCCCAGCTAAGAGAATGAGTGAACCATCTTGGATGTTCAGCCCCACTGAACACTTCAGCGGAATTCAGCCGCAACTGACCTCTGACTGCAACTTCATAAGAGACCCCAAGTGAGAATCACTCAGTGAAGCTCAGTCAACCTATAGGACCATGAGAGATAATAATTACTCTGTTTTATTCCAAGATAGACATTTAAAAACAACAATGCTGATGTCATTCCTAACAAATAAGATTATTGAGAGAAATTCAAGATCTCTTTGTTACTGTTTTTTTCCCCTTTATGCTTAGAATATATCTCATTGAAGATGTATGGTCAAAAGTACTTTCTTTTAAGGTCAATTGGGGTAAATTTTTTTTTTCCTGTGGGCATGTTATCAACCTCATATAAAGTTATGTTCATGTTTTGGCTTGTTTTTCATATTAGGGATTATTTAAAAATTTATATGACTTAATGATTTAAATATTTACATAAATTATTTATGGGATTTCAAAGTCAAAGCTATTTAACAAGGCTCATTTAGAGAAGCCTCACTTCCAATCTCTTTCCCTCTACTCTGTTCTCTTTCTCCCCCATAGAACTTCTTTTAAAGCTTGGTTTCTCAATCTTGGCACCACTATTTTGGGCTGGATTATCCTTTTTTATGGGGGGAAAGAGAGCTATTCTGTGTATTGTAAGATATTTAGCATCATCCTTGGATCCTCCCCACTAGATGCCAGTTGTTATAATAACCAAAAAAAAAAAAAAAGCCTCCAGACATTGTTGAATGTCCTAGAAGAGGGGTTGAGGGGATGAGGAAGGAATTACACCTAGTTAAGAATCACTGTTTTAAGGAAAATGATTTCTTGCTGCCTTGAATATTTGACCCCTAGTGTAAAATATCTGCATTTTATGTTAAACCCATCATTTTAGGCAATCCTTTGGACCAACATGAGCACTAAATTTAGGGCATCAGGAATCACTCATAAGATGGCTGTCCCAGTCATCCAAAAATATGCTTATATTATTATTATTTGTAGGTTATAAGATACATAATTTAGAAACTTTTCTTAGAACTTGTGGACCCTAAAAATGTATGCACCCAGAGATCCAGACACTGCAGTGCTTTCCCTAGTTTGCAAAGTACTGGGGCTGGGTGATTTCTTAGGGCATTCCTGATGTCTGAAAGTAATCTTCTCCTAAAAGTCAAGAAACTTGCTTTTCAAACTGGAGTGGACAGCACAGTGATTGAAAATACCAAGTTGAATCCCAGGTCTTTAGCTTGTCAGTTCTGTGCCATAGTACAAGTTACATACCTTTCTGGAGCCTTAAATTAAAATGAAAATTAAAATCCTTCTTTATAGGATTGTTATGAGGATTAAAGAGATGATGTGGAGTTCCTTGGCTGTCCCATGGTTAAAGATTCCACACTTTCATTAAAAGGGTTTGAATCCCTAGTTAGGGAACTATGATCCTGAGTGCCAAAGGAAAAAAAAATACATAATGCATGTTAAGTGCATAATGTACTGCCTAGAATATAATAAGTGCTTAATAAATGTTGGCTCTTAGTGTAATTACCGTCAGGGCTAGGTGGTGGTGTGCCAGGGACTATTCAGAGCCACTTGATAGATGAGGAATATCTTCTAGAGTGAATTTCTTCTTGAAGAGTTGGAAAAATGGGTTTAAATCTTTTTTTGTTTAACTTTTTATTTATTTTTATTTTTGGTCCCAGTGGGTCTTCATTGTTTGCACAGGCTTTCTCTAATTGCTGCAAATGGGGGCTACTTTCCAGTTGCAGTGCACGGGCTCGTCATTTTGGTGCTTCTCTTGTTTTAGAGCACAGGCTCTAGGTGCATGGGTTTCCGTAGTTGCAGCATTTGGGCTCAGTGTTTGTGGTGCACAGGCTTAGTTGTCCATGGCATGTGGAATCTTCCTGGATCAGGGATCATACCCACGTTCCCAGCATTGGCAGATGGATACCTATCCACTGTGCCACCAGGGAAGTCCTGGGCTTTGAATTTTTCTCCTAAAGTAATTTAAAACATTATTTTCATGTTAAACATAGGAACAAGAGGTGAGATGTGTATGAACTTAAAAGATAAAAGGTGAGACTTCAAAGAGATGTTATGCTTGAGGTGGATGAATTTGGGCTTTATCCTCAGACCTCCTGTGAGGGAACTTTGGTGGAAAGTGTCAGCAGTAGATGGGCTGTTTTGCATCTTTATTTATTTATTTTAAAATATTTATTCATTTATTTGGCTCCACCAGATCTTAGTTGCAGCATGTGGGATCTAGTTCCCTGACCAGGGATCAAAACTGGGCCCCCTGCATTGGGAGCTGAGTGTCTTAACCACAGGACCAGCAGGGAAGTCTCTGTTTTGCATCTTTAACTGATAGATGTATCAGGGATATTAGAAGTCCTTCTGGAAAGTGGGGGCTTTCTGACCTGGAATTCCTGGTATTTTCTTGTCTTTTTTGAGGTTTGGTAGGGCTGGGAAAGTCTGCTGGGCATGCATTCAATAAATATTTGAGTGCCTACTCTATGCCAGGCACTATTCTAAGGCATCGAAAGAGAACAAATCAAAGAAACATTCTGCCCATATGAAACCTTCAGTCTAATGGTCATTCAGTAACTATCATAGCCTTAACGAGAGAACTGAAATGGGTAACAGGAGGGGCAATAGGTTCAGGGTTTCGGGGAAGAGATCCAGCACTTATGAACAGTTTCGTAGCTTGTGGGACATTCAAAGAGATATCCTGAATAGGCTGTTGAATGAACGTCTAGAGCCATAGTTCTCACCTGGAGCTTTTATTTTTAATCTTTTTTAAAGTAAGTTGATATGTTGCATTTTCATTTTTCTTTGGTTCAAGAAATTTTAATTTTTTTGGCCTCATCGCATGTGGGATCTGAGTTCCCTGGCCAGGGATTGAACCTGTGCCCCCTGCAGTGGAAGCATGCAGTACTAACCATTGGACCGCCAGAGAATTTCCTCACTTGGAGCTTTTAGACATTTGTGGTGGAGTTTTGGTAGTCATAATGGCATTTATCGCAGGGAAGAATGCTAGATATCCTGCAATGTATGGACAATTAGGCATCATGATTTTTGGAATGTCACACTGGACATTTACATAGGTGAAAGTCCTGTGTACAATTATCTAAGCCTAACAACTAACTCCCTTTTTCAAACAAAGACAAAGTACATTCTAGCATGATTTTAATATTCCAGGGAGGCAAATACTATGCAAAGTGAATGAAGATTACATCTTTTTGTGTTCAGACTCTACCGAGGGTTATTCACTATTTTAGAAAATTGTGTCAGCAAACACAATTTTGCTGTGATGTTCGTCTCTTCCAGTTTGCATCTGAAGCTGTTGGTTTTGGGTCAATGGTTCTCAAACAGCAAGGTGCATGTGATCACCTGGGGATCTTGTTTCTTTCCTTCTTTTTCTTTAAAGAATAGAAGAGACTGGAAAACAATGGAAAGAATCCAGGAAAGAAGAAGAGGCTGACCACAACAGAGGCACATTAAGGGGTGAAGTTCCTTAGAGGGTAGGTAAGGAGGGCATCGAGGCACAGGGGAAGGACCTGGTCTTGGTGAGAAGAGCTAGGTTTTATAAAAAGAGGGGAGGATGAGAGAATGGCTGGAGGTACATGTAGATTTAGAAAGATGATGGCACAAAGTTGAGGGATGTCCTATCCCCTAGGTCCCACCCCCCACTTAGGTCAGACTGGCCACCTTTCTCTTTCCAGCTTCTTTCTACTGTGGCCTAGGGTGGGAGGAGGGGTGGGGAAGCCAAGAATCGGAACACCAGACTGACTTGTACCTCTCAGGGCAAGTACTTTGGAAACCAGGAAACATACTGGAATAAGTGAAAACAGAAACAGCCTCATAGACATAGAAAACAACTTTTTGGTTACCAAAGGAGAGGGAATAGGGGAGGGTAAACTAGGAGTATGGGATTAACAGATGCACACTGCCACATATAAAATATACAAATAACAAGGGTTTACTATACAGCACAGGGAACTGTATTTAATATCTTGTAATAAATTAAAGTGGGAAATAAATTTAAAAAGAATATGAACATATATATAAACTAAATCACTTTTATGTATGCTGCTGCTGCTAAGTCGCTTCAGTTGTGTCTGACTCTGTACAAACCCACAGACGGCAGCTCACCAGGCTCCCCTGTCCCTGAGATTCTCCAGGCAAGAACACTGTAGTGGGTTGCCATTTCCTTCTCCACGCATGAAAGTGAAAAGTGAAAGTGAAGTTGCTCAGTCATGTTCGACTTTTAGCGACCCCATGGATTGCAGCCTATGGGATTTTCCAGGCAAGAGTACTGGAGTGGGGTGCCATTGCCTTCTCTGACTTTTATGTATATATAAAACTAAATCACTTATATATATGTATATATATATATGAAACTAAATTGAAAAAGCAAGAGCATTCCAGAAAAACATCTACTTCTGCTTTATTGACTACACCAAAGCCTTTGACTGTGTGGGTCACAACGAATTGTGGAAGATTCTTCAAGAGATGGGAAAACAGACCACCTTACCTGCCTCCAGAGAAATCTGTATGCAGGTCAAGAAGCAGCAGTTAGAACTGGACATGGAACAGACTGGTTCAAAACTGGGAAAGGAATACGTCAAGGCTGTATATTGTCGCCCTGCTTATTTAACTTACATGCAGAGTACACCATGGGAAATGCCATGCTGAATGAATCACAAGCTAGAATCAAGATCGCCAGGGTAAGTATCAACAACCTCAGATAATAGCACTCTAATGGCAGAAAGCAAAAAGGAACTAAAGAGCCTTTAGTTGAAGATGAGGGTGAAAGAAGAGAGAGAAAAAGCTGGCTTAAAACTCAACATTCAAAAAACTAAGATCATGGCATCAGATCCCATCACTTCATGGCAAACAGATGGGGAAACAATGGAAACAGTGAGAGACTTTATTTTTGGGGGCTCCAGAATCACTGTAGATGGTGACTGCAGCCATGAAATAAAAAGATGCTTGCTCCTTGGAAGAAAAGCTATGAGCAACCTAGACAGAATATTAAAAAGCAGAGACATTACTTTGCCAACAAAGGTCCGTCTAGACAATGATTTTTCCAGTAGTCATGTATGGATGTGAGAGTTGGACCATAAAGAAAGCTGAGCTTCGAAGAATTGATGCTTTTGAACTGTGGTGTTAGAAGACACTTGAGAGTCCCTTGGGCTGCAAGGAGATCAAACCAGTCCATCCTAAAGGAAATCAGGCATGAATATTCATTGGAAGGACTAATGCTGAGGCTGAAACTCCAATACTTTGGCCACCTGATGCAAAGAACTGACTCACTGGAAAAGACCTTGATGTTGGGAAAGATTGAAGGCAGGAGGAGAAGGGGATGCCAGAGGATGAGATGGTTGGATGGCATCATCAACTCGATGGCCGTGAGTTTGAGCAAGCTCCAGGAGTTGGTGATGGAGAGGGAGGTCTGGTGTGCTGCTGTCCATGGGGTCTCAAAGAGTTGGGCATGACTGAGTGACTGAACTGAAATCACTTTACTATACACCTAAAACTAACACAATATTGTAAATCAGTTATACTTAAGTTAAAAAAGATATTGGAAGGAATTCCTCAGTGGTCCAATGGTTAGGATTCCTTGCTTCCACTGCTGGGGCATGGGTTTGATCCCTGGTTGAGGAATTAAGATCCCACCTGCTGCCCCTTGTGTCCCCTTCCCCCTCCCCCCCCAAAAGATACTGAAATAAGAGATACTATTGAATAATGCTGTCCAGTCCTCCATTTAAGAACATTTTTACATTTTACAAAGTACCAAGCATCATACTTAGTGCTTGAGATATATTTCTCATTGGATCCTTACAACCATCATATTCTGTATGTAATATTATTATCTCACTTGATAGATAAGTAAGACCCAGGGAGACTGATTTTCCAAGGTCACACAGCTAGTATACCCTGAACCCAGATTTTTTTCACTGCAGCTTGTCCCTCCTTCCCCTAGCAGACTCATGTTCTTCCTGAAAAGCCTAGCTTTAATGATCTCTTCTCACGTGTTCCCTATCCCACCTTGGTAGACAGATGACCCTGTCTTCTAGGTGCTTATAGTGCAGGAAGGCAACAGACAGCAAAAAAAAAAAAAAAAAACACCAAAAAACCCCCAAAACTCTAGTGCTATAAGAATTCATCATTTCATGAGGCTGTTGTGCCAAGTGGAGGGAGTTTAGACAGTGCGTTGGAGGCAGTTAAGGAGTTCTGGGGCGAATACATTCTGAGATGGCTGATAAGAACACCAAGGAGTTTTTCAGGAGGATAAATAGAGGTATGGTGGTTGGGGGTGGGGAGAGGGTGTTGAAAATGATTTGGGGCCTAGCACCTGGCTCAGGAGGCTCAGAAGTGCCATACTATGTCAACTACAGTTCTTAAGTTCAATGTGACTGGATGGTCAAGTTGGCCTAAAGGAGGAGGGAAAGAAAAGGGCACTTAAACTTAAGGTCAGATCACTCAAGCTTTTAAAGTTGATTTAGAGTGTTTACACTTTATTCTGTGAATGAAGCAAAGTGTTAAAATGTTTGGGCCTAGTATGTTTAAAAGGTGGAAGGGCCCCCAATGGGGCTGCTGTGGGAGATCCCTGCTGTACCCCCAGCTCTCCAAGCCTTGGCACTGAGTGGTCAGGTCGTCTCCACCCTAGGCTTGAAATTCCTTTAGGGCAAGGAATTTCCTATCTCATTTACCTGTGCATCCCAGCCCCCAGCACAGTACCTGTCATGCAGGAGGCATTCAGACAGGGGTCCGACCTCGCTGGCAGAATGCTAGGTGCCAAGAAGGTGCCAGCTAGTGACTGGTAAAATAAAAAGCAAATCTTCCTTTCTTCCCCAGCAGTGCCGGGCCAGGGTTCAGCCAAAGTCTGACCTAACTCTAAGGAGGTCAGAGAAGCCCTGGCCCCCAGCTCAGTTCCAGGGAGGTCCCTGAGGGGTGGGAGGAGAGGAGGTTGTCAACTAAAATGCACCTTCTGCTCAGTACCTGCAATGTGCNAGTCTGTTCTTCCTTACCAGTGAATAGGAGTCTACAGGACCCAATTACCCTGAAATGAGAAAGTTTTCCTGTTTAGGATAACTTACATTTTTCAGTCCAAAGGAGGTGCTTATATTATACATATGGTAGTTAATTTAGCAGATGTAGCATATGGAGAAGGAAGTGGCAACCCACTCCAGTGTTCTTGCCTGGAGAAACCCAGGGATGGGGGAGCCTGGTGGGCTACTGTCTATAGGGTCACACAGAGTCGGACATGACTGAAGTGACTTAGCAGCAGCAAGCATATATTATAATTTTTTTGACTGTAGGCAGTTTTCACTTAATTTGTTTGCCAAGAACATAAAGTGTACCATCTTAATATTATGAGGAACCTGTAAGAATCTTTTTAGTCTTGCTTTGTTCTTTGACAGATGTGGTTAAGGCGCTTGTTCAAAATCACACACCTCACTGGTGGCAGAGTTAGGATGAGAAATAGGTTTCTTGATCTCCAGGTGTGGAGACTGTCTCCTTTGACAATTATTGTTTTTAGGTTAATCATTTTAAAGTGAACAATTTGGTGGCTTATAGTTTATTCACATGTTGAGCAACCATTCACCCTAACTAGTTGAAAACATTTCTGTCATTCCAAAGTGAAGCCCCTGACCCATTTTAAGCAGTTTGAAAAAAATTTAAGCGATTAAAATAAAAATTTTTAAATAATTAAATATCTTTACTTTGATCAGGTCAGCAATAGCAGGTTTGTATTAGAGGTCACCCATCTCTGATTTGCCAGAAGAAGAGAACTTTTTTTATATTATTTTGTAGTGGACATACTGTATTTACAACAACAGCAGCATTACAAAGAAAGTGTCAGTCACATTATGATTAACAACACTAGCTGACATGCATTATACATATTACCTCTAATCCTTACACTAGCCTTTCAGAAAGATTGCTCTGTTTCAGGTAAGAAAACTAAGGCTTTGTTCAGTAACTCTGGCATTACTTAACTGGTAAATTGTGAACTTGTTTTTTGAATCCATGTCGGTTTGGTTCCAAGAGTTGGCTAACAGCAACAAAGGGAAGGGATTGTCTTGTTTGGGGGTTCAGTTCAGTTGCTCACTCTTTGCGACCCCATGAATCGCAGCCTGCCAGGCCTCCCTGTCCATCACCAACTCCTGGAGTTTACCCAAACTCAAGTCCATCGAGTCTGTGATGCCATCCAGCCATCTCATCCTCTGTCGTCCCTTTCTCCTCCTGCCCCCAATCCCTCCCAGCATCAGAGTCTTTTCCAATGAGTCAACTCTTCGCATGAGGTGGCCAAAGTATTGGAGTTTCAGCTTCAGCATCATTCCCTCCAAAGAAATCCCATGACCGATTTCCTTCAGAATGGACTGGTTGGATCTCCTTGCAGTCCAAGGGACTCTCAACACTACAGTCTTCTCTAACACTACAGTTCAAAAGCATCAATTCTTCGGCGCTCAGCTTTCTTCACAGTCCAACTTTCATATCCGTACATGACCACTGGAAAAACTATAGCTTTGACTAGATGGACCTTTGTTGACAAAGTAATGTCTCTGCTTTTGAATATGCTATCTAGGTTGGTCATAACTTTTCTTCCAAAGAGTAAGTGTCTTTTAATTTCATGGCTGCAGTCACCATCTGCAGTGATTTTGGAGCCCCCCAAAATAAAGTCTGACACTGTTTCCACTGTTTCCCCATCTATTTCCCATGAAGTGGTGGGACCAAGTGCCATCTCAAATTGTCCTGAATTTAAGTGTATTGATAGTTATCCAAAGAAGTATAGATTTTCGACAGTGACCCTGTGACTTTTGCTAATATCTAAACAGTAAGTACTTACATAAATGGATTCCAAACTCCTAAAAACTTTTTATTTAAAAATTTGTAAATGTCTTTATATAATAACTTGGCTCAGATACTACACATCATTTTTCTCCTTTGACCAGGATAAGTTTTTTCACTCTGGAACCAGTAAAAAACATAAAGAGGACAGACTTTGGAGTTGGTCAGATTTCAAATCCTTTCTCTGCCACTTAATAGCTCTAAGACATTCTTTCACCTTTAAAAATAATATAATACCTCATAACTCTACCAAGTAGGATTAAAGAGTGATGTCTCTAAAGGGCTCAGTACAGTGTCTGGCACACATTAAACTGTGTTCAGATTGTAGTTGTAGAAAGAAGTCTAAATTTTGGTAGCCTAGCCTGGAGAATCCCAGGGACAGAGGAGCCTAGTGGGCTGAGGTCTATGGGGTCGCACAGAGTCGGAGACAACTGAAGCCAACTAAGCAGCAGCAGCAGACAAATATCAGTGCAGTGCAAATACAGCACAGCCTCACAGTAAAGTGCACATTCTGAAATCAATACATTCCTTCTTGGGTTTTTTGTTCTGTTGTTATTTTATTTTATTTTTTTGAAGTGCCATGTGTCAGTTTTCACTACTTCCTGCAGCTTGCCCTCCTTTTCTCAGAAATGCCTGGCAAATATCTCCATTGATTATTGTATAATTTACCTCACAGATTAGAAGGTGCTCCCTGTACAAGCTAATGATGAGGCATTCGCTCCTCATAGCTGGCCTTTGGTGAGGTGTTTGTGTGTTGCATGCTGACAGGTTCTTACCACCTTCGGAGATGTCTGCTGGCTGAATGCCCAAGCTTATGTCAGACAAGAAAGTACTGGTTGCCTGGAGTGAAAGAAGTACCAAGTGCCTACTTAGCATTTATAGTATATTTTATGATGACTGTTAATATTAAAGCATGAAAATCTATATCCTAGTCTATTAATTTTATTCATTACTTTCCCATTACTTGTTTCGCTTCTCTTGTGTTCAGAAAAGTATACAAAAGGCTTTTTACTCTAAACTGTAGGCTTGAAGTTGTAATGAATTATAATCCAAGAGTATTAGCTATGGAGGGGACTTTGGAGATCAACTAGCTTATCTTGTAGATGAGAAAACTGGCTGAGAGAAGTTGTGAGTTGCTTCAGGACACGAGAGCAGGTGACAGGTCTGATTTCCAGTCTAATGCTGAGGGCTAACCTGGTAGAGTGAAGAGAGCCCTGGACTTTGAAATTGCTCAGTCCTGATTTTGCGGCCTGATTCCACCATTTATTAACAGTATGACCTTTGTCAAGAGCATCTGAATCTCTTTCCTACCCTGTTACACTTTGTGGGGCCGGTGAGGATTATGAGGTAATGTAAGTAAGGCACAGTGCCTGGCATAGGCTATGGACGCAAGGGCTGTGTTACATTGTACTGTTTTTCCTGATTACTTAAAACAGATCATATGGTTAAGTGATTATTCTTTATGAAATGGGACTCAATGAGAATGGTTAATGTTTTTGCCAAATCCTTTCAGTGAAAAATCTAGTAGCTTATTGTAAGAGGACTGTTTACTACAAAATGAGAGTAAAACTCATCTTGCGCTCCAGAGCTGCTCCAGGTTGTACAGTGTTGATGTTGCTCCTTCCTGGGAAATGTTTGGCATTTCCCAAGGAAAATGGGAATAGAATGGGGAACACCAGAATCCACCTACATTTAGTTAGGCAAGCAATTCTCAGACTTCTGAATTCAAGATTCGTTTATACACTTAAAAATTACAGGGGACCCCAAGGATCTCTTGTTTATGAGAGTTTTATCTGTTGATATTTATATTATTAGAAATTATACCTGATAAAATGTATATAATTCATTTAAAATAAGAAATGTTAAATTATATATGTGTAAGTAAATGTTTTAAGTTTTAGATTTAAAATTTTTTGTTTCAAGTTACAAAAGTAATACATGCAAATTAAAGTAATATAGAATCAAAAAATTATTTCATTCTTGTCATATACACACTCCAACGCCTGTGGTCAAGAGTTTAGCATGTATTCTTCTAGAACTATTTCCATGTAGTTATAAATTCTCTCTCTCATACTACAAATGTTGTTTGGTGACCTTTTAAAAAATAAAAGTTGCATGTATTTAAGGTACCCAGGGATGGGGGAGCCTGGTGGGCTGCCATCTCTGGGGTCGCACAGAGTCGGACACAACTGAAGTGACACAGCAGCAGCAGCAGCATGATATTTTGATAAACATATATCTAGTGGAATAATTACCATAGTCGAGCTAATTACTATATCCATCTTTGGTGTAGTTCTTTTTTTTGGTAGTGCAGTCACCTGAAATCTTCTGTCTCAGCAAATTTCTAGTATCCAGTAATATTATTAGCTATAGCCATATGCTTGACATTAGATTAATTGACTTACTCATCCTACATAACTACCACTTTGTACCCTTTGACCAACATCTATCCATTTCCCCCACTTCCTGTAAATGATGTATTTTTATTGAAAAATAACTATTTTCCAAAACACAAAATAGTAAAAGTAGCATTGCTTTACATTTTTTGCAAATCTCATTAATGTATAGCTTAATAGAAGAGAGCCGCATTCTGATAGGTGCTTCTGCTTTTAGTCTGTTGTATGTTGTTCTCGTTGAATTGGGCTTTACTCAGATTTGAATTTGAAAGAAAGGAGGTGTATTTTAATAGCTTTTTCTGAAAATTTTGTGTATTCTTTAATACTATACTAGAACTTGACAAATGGTAGTGTCTTAATGGAATTTGAAACCACATCAGTGAGCTTTTTATATTTGTCATGTTAAAATTTGTTGATCTGTTGCATTTTGAATGGATCTTTATCCATACGTGATTTTGTAACATCGTATGTTGGTCATTTGGAAAATGTTGGTTTGCTAAATTACATTGAACTTCTGGACGTGATATATTTCATTTTATAATATCTCCTTACATTCTGTAGGCTCTGGAAAACTCTACACTTGTGAGTTTAAATGACAGTTAAAATGGCATGTAATGCTTCAGTACTCCTGTGAAAATACTTTTTTTGGCCTTTTAGACCCTTGAAAGTGTCTTGAAGACCTCCAGAGGTCCCTGGATCACAGTTAGAGAAACTGTGGCATTAGACAAAGTAAAGGTAGTGACTAGATAAGCAGACGGCAATTTAATAATGGGTAATCTGGAAGTGAAAATGCAGTAGATTGTTGTGTAAGTCTTATTTTTACATCTTTAGCCCTATCTTTAGATCTTTCAAACAGTTTCACTGTGAGGTGAACAGTGGTGTTTCCATTTTATAAAGGAGAAAAGTGAGGCCTGGAATGGTTAATTGACGTAATAGCTAAGAAGTTGTATAGCTGGAATTTGAACCCTCGTCTGTGGCTCAGACGGTAAAGCGTCTGTCTATAATGTGGGAGACCCAGGTTCGATCCCTGGGTTGGGAAGATTCCCTGGAGAAGGAAATGGCAATCCACTCCAGGACTAGTGCCTGGAAAATCCCATGGACAGAGGAGCCTGGTAGGCTACAGTCCATGGGGTCGTGAAGAGTCGGACAGGACTGAGTGACTTCACTTCACTCTGTCTCCAAAGTCTTTTTGTTTATGTTTCTGTTTGGTCAGTGAGTTTTAAGGAAGTATTTTTGGATTGTAGTGGGGAATTTTGCGATTTTTCAAAGGATGACTATTTTAAGCGGAGGTTGGATGGTGGTTATTCTTCTCCTTTTAAAGGTGTTGATTGATATTTGGATTCCAAATTTATTTTTTATTATAATTTTTACTTACTTGATTAAATTACGGTAAAATAGTAATGAATTGAAATTTTCTAAGGTGGCATTTTGTTATGCTGGTGAACAATTTGTGGACTTTACAGTTTGTTTTAGGCCAAGAATTAACTTACATTTACTGTCTAATACATTACTCTTTGATTGGATAATATGGTTATAGTCACTTTTGAAAGAGTATTGTGGCTTAGAAAGCTGGTTTGAGGAAAAAAAAATTCATTTGTACTGGCAGTCAGCCAGTGTTTTATAAGCTACAATTTTCTTTTGAATAGCTGGTGGTTTGTAGCTCCATAATTTGTGGTTCTTCTGAACTTGTAAAAAGATTACACGTATTTAAAAATGACCTTATCACTTTAATGTTTTAAGCAACATACTACTACTACTAAGTCACTTCAGTCGTGTCCGACCCTGTGCGACCCCATAGACGGCAGCCCACCAGGCTCCCCCGTCCCTGGGATTCTCCAGGCAGAAACACTGGAGTGGGTTGCCATTTCCTTCTTCAAGCAACATACAGCTGTCGAATTTTTTTATAGCATTCTTGTGTGTTTTATTTAATTTACCTGGACTGAGAATCTGTTTTAAATTAATAATTTATAGAGTGGAATCATCCCTCGCCCCGCCCTAAACTCCAAATAAACCTAAAACCAAAAACTATTTGGGTAATGTAACAGGCAAAATTATAGGCAAAGGAGATGTGAGTCTCTTCTAAATCAGTCTGCCAAATCCTTGCAATCTCCATGTTGTTCCATTTCTTAGCACTGCTACCCGGATGTGTTGAATTATGTGATATGTGGGTTTGTTTGGGTGTGTTTAGTGTTCCTACATGACATTTAGTTTTAAATCTTGTTTCGTGTGTTTGTGATGCTGCCACTGCTGCTTTTTTACATGCAGGTGGAAAAGAGCAGTTCATTTGAAATGCTTCATGTTCTCTGCCTTGTTCTCATGGTGTGTGTGTGTGTGTGTGCGCCTGCGTGCGCATCCAACTCTTTTGCGACCCTGTGAACTGTAGCCTGCCAGGCTCCTCTGTCCATGGGATTTCCCAGGAAAGAATACTGGAGTGGGTTGCCATTTCCTTCTCCAGGGGATCTTTCTATCCCAGGGATCAAACCTGCCTCTTCTGCATTGTAGGCGGCTTCTCTACTGCTGAACCACCAGGAAAGCTTCATGGTTTGTGTATAGGTAGTTAAATTTGTGAAAGTCCTGAGATTGTTTCAAATCCTTCCTTTTCATTTTAGGTTAAATCTTAAATGGAATATGGTAACCTTTTTGCTTGAAAGATTTTGGAAAGCCAGATTAATGGTTCCATTTTTATATTTATAGAAGTTTCACAGATGAAAATGAACCTAGTATTGCCAACTTCTGATTCAAACACCCATTACCAAGGAAGGATGTTATTTAAAATTAGATCATAATGAACTGTTATCTTTCTTGTATTAATTTTTTGAGTCTTCTGTTTCTGGAAGATGGGTGAGATTTGGGTGAGATTTATCAGTGGAATGGTTTTGTAGCTAAGATTTTAGCAAATTGTTAACGACCAAATCCTTAACTCTTGTTAATAATCCTGGCATGCAATAAGGGTTGCTTTTGAAAAGACTCTTACTTTGGCAGATACTGATGCTCAATGTTAATTGCACATTGGAATATCTAAGCTTAAAAAGTGCGGATCACCTTTTAACCTTGAGGGATTCTAATTGAATTGGTCTAGGATACTGGCTTCCTTGGTGGCTCATACCGTAAAGTATCTGCCTTCAATGCTGGAGACCCTGGTTCGATCCCTGGCTTGGGAAGATGCCCTGGAGAAGGGAATGGCAACCCACTCCAGTACTCTTGCCTGGAAAATCCCATGGACAGAGGAGCCTGGTAGGCTACCATCCATGGGGTCGCGATGAGTCGGACATGACTGAGTGACTTAACGTAGTTACTAACTTAGGATACTGCCTAAGCATCAGAGTTCTTAGAGGTGATTCATAGGTGTATCTGAGACTGAGACCCACTGCTCTGGGAAATTTGTCAGCCCACCCAGGGGAAATACTTGATTTTGGAGAGTATGTCTTTACCTTTGGAGTGTAAAAAAAATTCTTATTTTGAGATAATTGTAGATTCTCTTGCTATCATTAAGAAATAATATATTCAATAAAAACCTATTAGTATAATTTGATCTTTCAAGAATGTTATAAAAGTGGAATCATACAGTATGTGATCTTTTAAGATTGGCTTTTTTTTTTTTACTTAGCATAATGTTGGCCACCTCATGCTAAGAGTTGACTCATTGGAAAAGACTCTGATGCTGGGAGGGATTGGGGGCAAGAGGAGAAGGGGACGACCGAGGATGAGATGGCTGGATGGCATCACTGACTCGATGGACATGAGTCTGAGTGAACTCTGGGAGTTGGTGATGGACAGGGAGGCCTGGTGTGCTGCCATTCATGGGGTGGCAAAGAGTCGGACACGACTGAGCGACTGAAGTGAACTGAACTGAATTTTGTTGAGATCCATCCAAGTAGTTGTATGTATCAATAGTTTGTTCCTTTTTATAGCTGACTGGTATTTCATGGTAGATAGAAATGTCTCAATTTGTTTAATTGGGGGACGTTTGGATTGTTTCCAGTTTTTGGCTGTTAGCAGTAAAGCTAATGTGAACATTTGTATATAGGTTTTTGTATATACATTTTCATTTTTCTGGGATTAATGCCCAAGAGTGCAATTGCTTCATTGTATGGGGAATACAGTAGTTTTATAAGACCCTGCTGACTTTTTCAGAGAGGATGTAGCATTACATTTCCACCAGCATTACCTTTCTGTCTCAATTTCTCTACATCTTTACTAGCATTTGATGTTACTACTGTTTTTTAAGGAAAATTAGCAGACTTTATTATTTAGGATAGTTGTAGATTTGCAGAAAGTTGAGCAGTTCAACTTCACGTTAATACAGAGTTGCCATATATATCTTTCTCCTTCACTGGTTGCCCATTTTATTAATATCTTTCACTAGTTAAATTTGATGGACTAACATTGATACCTTATTATCTAAAGTCCATAGTTTACATTCAGTTCAGTTCAGCTGCTCAGTTGTGTCCGACTCTTTACAACCCCATGATTTGCAGCAAGCCAGGCCTCCCTGTCCATCACCAACTCCCGGAGTTCACTCAGACTCACACCCATCGAGTCAGTGATGCCATCCAGCCATCTCATCCTCACTTGTCCGCTTCTCCTCCTGCCCCCAATCCCTCCCAGCATCAGAGTCTTTTCCAATGAGTCAACTCTTCACATGAGGTGGCCAGAGTACTGGAGTTTCAGCTTTAGCATCATTCCTTCCAAAGAAATCCCAGGGCTGATCTTCAGAATGGACTGGTTGGATCTCCTTGCAGTCCAAGGCACTCTCAAGAGTCTTCTCCAACACCACAGTTCAAAAGCATCAATTCTTCGGCACTCAGCCTTCTTCACAGTCCAACTCTCACATCCATCCATGACCACAGGAAAAATCATAGCCTTGACTAGACGGACCTTAGTCGGTAAAGTAATGTCTCTGCTTTTGAATATGCTATCTAGGTTGGTCATAACTTTTCTTCCAAGGAGTAAGCGTCTTTTGATTTCATGGCTGCAGTCACCATCTACAGTGTTTTTGGAGCCTCAAAAAACAAAGTCTGACACTGTTTCCATTGTTTCCCCATTTATTTCCCATGAAGTAATGGGACTGGATGCCATGATCTTCATTTTCTGAATATTGAGCTTTAAGCCAATTTTTTTACTTTCCTCTTTCACTTTCATCAAAGGCTTTTGAGTTCCTCTTCACTTTCTGCCATACGGGTGGTGTTATCTGCATATCTGAGGTTATTGAGATTTCTCCTGGCAATCTTGATTCCAGCTTGTGTTTCTTCCAGTCCAGCGTTTCTCATGATGTACTCTACATATAAGTTAAATAAGCAAGGTGACAATATACAGCCTTGACGAATTCCTTTTCCTATTTGGAACCAGTCTGTTGTTCCATGTCCAGTTCTAACTGTTGCTTCCTGACCTGCATACAGATTTCTCGAGAGGCAGGTCAGGTGGTCTGGTATTCCCATCTCTTTCAGAATTTTCCACAGTTTATTGTGATCCATACAGTCAAAGCTTTGGCATAATCAAGAAAGCAGAAATAGATGTTTTTCTGGAACTCTCTTGCTTTTTCCATGATCCAGCGGATGTTGGCAATTTGATCTCTGGTTCCTCTGCCTTTTTTAAAACCAGCTTCAATATCAGGAAGTTCATGGTTCACGTATTGCTGAAGCCTGGCTTGGGGAGGGTTCACTATTTGTGTTATTCGTTCTATGAGTTTTGACAAGTACATCTATATCCACCATATCATACAGAATAGTTTCATTATCCTAAAATAATCTCCCTGTGTTCTACTTTTTCATCCCTCCCCCACCCCCTGATCTTTTTCCAATTATAGTTTTCCCTTTTCCAGACTGTCGTGTACAATCAACCCTCCATATCTGTGGGTCTTTAACCTTGGAATTTCAGGCTTCATTTGGTTGAATTTTCAGATGTGGAACCTATGGATACCAATGAATTTGAGTATCACAGATGAGTGCATTGAGTACAGGGGATGACTGTAATTGAAATCATAAATGTATAGCCTTTTCAGATTGGCTTCTTTCACTTAGCAATATGCATTTAAGGTTCCTCCGTGTCTTTTGGTGGTTTGATAGCTCATCTTTTAAATTCTTAATAATATTGCTTTGTGTGGATATATTAGTTTGTTCATTCACCTATTGAAATATCTTGTTTCCAGTTTTTGAAGATTATGAATAAAGCTGCTATAAACATCTGTGTCTAGGTGGACATAAAATTTTAACTCATTGGATAAATACCTAGGAGTGCGATTCCTGTATTATATGATTAAAAAAACTGTGCTTAGCATTGTAAGAAACTGCCAAATGGTTTTTCAAAGTGAAAGGAGCTCCGCCAGGTCCAACTCTTTGCGACCCTGTAGACCATATAGTACATGGAATTCTCCCGGCCAGAATACCGGAGTGGGTAGCCTTTCCCTTCTCCAAGTGATCTTCCCAACAAAGTGGCTGTACTATTTTGCAATGAATTATTTTTTGTTTAGTCATTCAGATCAATATGTAGTGATATCTCATTTTGGCTTTAATTTGTATTTCTTTAATGGCTAATGGTGACTGCAGCCATGAAATTAAAAGACGCTTACTCCTTGGAAGAAAAGTTATGACCAACCTAGATAGCATATTGAAAAGCAGAGGCATTACTTTGCCAACAAAGATCTGTCTAGTCAAGGCTATGGTTTTTCCTGTGGTCCTGTATGGATGTGAGAGTTGGACTGTGAAGAAGGCTGAGTGCCGAAGAATTGATGCTTTTGAACTGTGGTGTTGGAGAAGACTCTTGAGAGTGCCTTGGACTGCAAGGAGATCCAACCAATCCATTCTGAAGGAGATCGGCCCTGGAATTTCTTTGGAGGGAATGATGGTGAAGCTAAAGCTCCAGTACTTTGGCCACCTCATGTGAAGAGTTGACTCATTGGAAAAGACTCTGATGCTGGGAGGGATTGGGGGCAGGAGGAGAAGGGGACGACCGAGGATGAGATGGCTGGATGGCATCACTGACTTGATGGGCGTGAGTCTGAGTGAACTCTGAGAGTTGGTGATGGACAGGGAGGCCTGACAGTACTGCGATTCATGGGGTCACAAGGAGTCGGACACGACTGAGCAACTGAACTGAGTGGCTAATGATATTGAACATCTTTTAAAGTGTTTATTTGCCATCTTTATGTCTTTTTTATTGAAATGTCTTTTGCTCATTTTCTAATTGGATTGCTTGTTTTTGTTTTATTTTACTATTGAGCTTTGAATGTTCTTTATGTATTGTTCAAACATTTTGGCTACCCAGTATTTTAGCCAGAAGTCTTTTGTTGGATATATGGTTTGCAGATATTTTCTGTTTTTAACTTTTTTCTTTTTTTTAAAATCTTAATTGGATCTCATAGAAGAAAAGTTTTTAACTTTGATGAGGTCCAGTTTATCGGATTTCTTTTTATGGGTCTTGTTTTTGGTGTCAAGTCTGAGAACTGTAGACCCAGCTCTGTGTTATGAAGATTTTCTGTAGTATTACATTTTAAGTCTGTGACCTGTTTGAATAATTTTTTATGTAAGCTATGAGATTTAGGTTAAAGTTTATTTTTTTTCTTTTGTTTGCTTCTTTTTTTTTTGGACTATTAATGTCCAAGTCCTCCAGCATCATTGGTTGAAAAGGCTGTCCTTCCTTCATTGAATTACTTTTGCACCTTTTTGAAAATCCAGTTGGACCAAGTCTTGTGCGATTCTAATTCTGAGTCTCTGTTCTGTTCCACTGAAGTGTACTCTTGCTGGTACCAGCAGGCTTGTTACTGTAGCAGTATAGTAAGTTTCTAACTTGGGTGGGGAGTGACTCTTCATCTTTTATTCTTTTTCAAAATTGTTTTAGCAATTCTAGATCTTGTGACTTGCCATTTTAGAATAAGTTTGTGTAAGGATAATCTTGATAGGAGTTCCATTAAATCAGTGGATCAATTTGGGGGAAATTGGTAGCTTTACTATGGTGCATCTTTACCACTGGTTTGAGATGAGAATGAGATTAGAGATTGGAATGAGATTAGAGAGAAGGAATTCTGTGGAAAAGGTATTCTGCTTCATTTAGATGGAGAGATTTGTTGATAGCTAGCAAAATGTTAACTTTTTATGCCCTCCTCCCCACTTTGGTGCTAAAAAAAACCATTAATAGAGTAATGGGAATGGAAGTAATTGTTAATTTATTCATAAATGTATTTACTCAGTACCCTTGTGAATATCTGTTATGGGCCAGGCAGTGTTCTAGACACTGGAATACAGTGGTAAATAAGACAGGCAAGGTTCCTACTTTTGTTGACCTTATGTTCCTGTGTTGAAGTAGAAAATAATCAAGAAATACACCATTAAGTGCTAGCCAGATAATTAAAATATAGGTTGATACTAAGATAGGAGAGTGATGGGGGTGGCTATTTAATTGGATGATTGGGGAAGGCCTCTGAAGAGATCTCGTTTATAGTTAGATCTGAAGGTTAAGAGTCTCTTTGGCTAGAAGACTCTGCTAGCCAGAGAGGACTGCTAGTGCAGTGCAGGGACACAGTTGGTATGTAGGAGGAGCCAAAAAGGAGGACAGATTGGAGTGTAACCAGGAGGGAGAGAGGAAGAGCCAGAGAGTGAGATACAGACGAGAGTTTGGTGAGGTAGGCAGGGGCCAGGTCAGCTGAGACTTTGTAAACCTGGGTAAGGAGTTTATATTATGTATACATTTATCATACATAAATGTGTATATATTCAGATATGTGGCAAATATATTTACACACACACACACACACACACACACACAGCAATTAAGTCACTGCTCCAGGTGTTGTGCTAAAACTAGGGGCAACAACAAAGGAAGTATAAAATTTAGACCTTTCTTTCATTGAACTTTGATGAAAAGAGAAGTGAAAAAAATGTAACCTGTGGTAGTTGGAGAGGATTTCTCGGAGGAGTTGAAGCTTAAAGAGTAATAGTAGGACTTAGGCAGGCAGAGGAGAAGAGTAAATCCAAGTAACAGGATAGATATGGTGGAAAGAAAATTGGCATCTTAGTCAGAAGACCTGGTTTGAACGTTGGCTCTGACGTTTAATAGCTTTGTGACTTTGGTTGGGTCCCTTTGAGCCTGTGTCTCCCCTGCCTTCTCATAGGGCTGCTGTGAAGAAGAAGACTGTATGGGTTGCTTCCACTGTAATGAGATTGCACTAGTTCTGTTGTTAGATGACTGGTTTGCAGATACTCATTAACATATCGGAGAAGGCACTGGCACCCCACTCCAGTACTCTTGCTTGGAAACTCCCATGGACAGAGGAGCCTGGTAAGGCTGCAGTACGTGGGGTTGCTAAGAGTCGGACACAACTGAGCGACTTCCCTTTCACTTTCCACTTTCATGCATTGGAGAAGGAAATGGCAACCCACTCCAGTGTTCTTGCCTGGAGAATCCCAGGGACAGAGGAGCCTGATGGGCTGCCATCTATGGAGTCACACGGAGTCAGACATGACTGACGCGACTTAGCAGCATTAACATGTTTCATAAATTCATATGTCATTTAGTAATTTGTATTTATCAAATCTTTTATAACTTTCCATTAAAAATATTTACAGTGCCTAGCTCAGTGTGAAGCATTCAATGAATTGTAGGTGTTAATCATTCTTAGCTCTGGCTGAGTAAAACAGGTGTAGCAAAACAGGATGACAATCTCTGCCCTTCAGGAGTTTTTGCTCTTGGTGTTAAGTTGTATGAATGTAAGGCATTCAATGCCCTGGAGCCTAAGTTTGTGCTACAGGTACAAATAAAAAAGGTCAGGGTAAATGTCATTCACTAGACCTCATTGGAGCAGTGTGAGTAAATGTGGCCCTGGAAAAAAGGATTTGGATAGGCAGGGAAGGCAGGGTAGGCGTTCTGTACTAACAGGGCTTTTATTTTATTGGGTTGGCTAAAAAGTTACTTGGGCTTTTCTGTTATCTTACATAAAAACCCAAACAAAGTTTTGGGCCAACCCAGTATTTTGTTTTGTTTTATTTACTTAAATATATTTATATTTAGGGATACCAAAGCATAAATGTTACTGCCACTGCTGAGGAAATCATTAGTAACACTTAAAAGATTCTCATTCTAAAACTTGTGTAATGTTATAATTGAGTTTACCTTTCTCCTTGTAAATTTATTGAACTTATGCCTTCTCTCCAGATGGTATTACAGTGCAGAATTTATTTTTGGAGTGTGTTTTTTCAAAATATGGAATTGCTTTTATGATACACCTAGGTTTAAAGTCTGTTATGGATTTTCTCTTGTAGGTATATAAATCACAAAACTCTATGCTATAAGATTATTTTTCCAAAGGCAGGACAAATTTCTGAAGTTTCCTTGGTAATCTCCCTTCACATCTTAAGATTGTTTCTCAACTGTTTATAAATCCTTGTGCCTATTTCGGATGCTAGGATGACTCTTTGTTTTAGAAAACCAGCCCCATTAGAGTCCTATACAGCCTGTCCTGAAATTAGGTTGTTTTAATACAACGCACTGTTCTCTCCTGGTCACTGTAATGGTTTGCAAATGACCAGACCCTAAGTCATGCTTCTTGAATGCAGCTGTCTTTCTTGAATACTGAGAGTGAACTCCTCTTAATTTGCTTTTCAGGGAATCTAGGTTTAACTGCATATCTACTAGAATACTTTGCGCTAGTAACTAGACTATAGAGAATCTTGATAACATTCCAGTAACTTTCCTCGGAGAAGGTAGTGGCACCTCACTCCAGTACTCTTGCCTGGAAAATCCCATGGATGGAGGAGCCTGGTGGGCTGCAGTCCATGGGGTTGCTGAGAGTTGGACACGACTGAGTGACTTCACTTTCACTTTTCACTTTCATGCATTGGAGAAGGAAATGGCAACCACTCCAGTATTCTTGCCTGGAGAATCCCAGGGACGGGGGAGGCTGGTGGGCTGCCATCTATGGAGTCGCACAGAGTCGGACACGACTGAAGCGACTTTAGCAGCAGGAACTTTCCTATTGGTATGTGATCAGCTCAGTGAAATTTTACAGAATCATGATTTTTATAGTTTTAATAATAAAAGCTAACATTTACTGAGTGTTCTTATGCCATGCTTTCTGCTAAGCATGGAAATTTTTTTTTTCATTTAAACATCACAACAGCATAATAAGGTGAGTACTGTTTTTATTCTCACTTTACATGTGATCCAGAGAGGTTAATTTCCATGCAAGGTTACACAGTTAGCAAGTGATAGAGCAGGGATTTGAACCCCTAGGCAGTCTGATTTCAGAACCAGTTCTCTTACCTTTAAAACTTTAACAGTCTTCTCAGTTAATGTCCTTCTGGGAAACTCTTATATTGGGAATTTTATCTTTTATGTCTTACTTTGTGGGAAGATGTTGGAAGCTTCTTAAGTTCCTGTTAGGGATTTTAAAGTTGTACCCATTACCTTGTGTGAGGGGTTGGCTATTATATTAGTTAAGTCACCCTAGCTGCTGAATTACAGCCCTGAAATATATCAGCTAAAATGCCTAAATCCTGTGCATAATAGCCCAGAGCAGGTGTCCACCTCAGCCTGTTGCTGCTGCTAAGTCACTTCATTCTTGTCCCACTCTGTGTNTTCTCGGAGGAGTTGAAGCTTAAAGAGTAATAGTAGGACTTAGGCAGGCAGAGGAGAAGAGTAAATCCAAGTAACAGGATAGATATGGTGGAAAGAAAATTGGCATCTTAGTCAGAAGACCTGGTTTGAACGTTGGCTCTGACGTTTAATAGCTTTGTGACTTTGGTTGGGTCCCTTTGAGCCTGTGTCTCCCCTGCCTTCTCATAGGGCTGCTGTGAAGAAGAAGACTGTATGGGTTGCTTCCACTGTAATGAGATTGCACTAGTTCTGTTGTTAGATGACTGGTTTGCAGATACTCATTAACATATCGGAGAAGGCACTGGCACCCCACTCCAGTACTCTTGCTTGGAAACTCCCATGGACAGAGGAGCCTGGTAAGGCTGCAGTACGTGGGGTTGCTAAGAGTCGGACACAACTGAGCGACTTCCCTTTCACTTTCCACTTTCATGCATTGGAGAAGGAAATGGCAACCCACTCCAGTGTTCTTGCCTGGAGAATCCCAGGGACAGAGGAGCCTGATGGGCTGCCATCTATGGAGTCACACGGAGTCAGACATGACTGACGCGACTTAGCAGCATTAACATGTTTCATAAATTCATATGTCATTTAGTAATTTGTATTTATCAAATCTTTTATAACTTTCCATTAAAAATATTTACAGTGCCTAGCTCAGTGTGAAGCATTCAATGAATTGTAGGTGTTAATCATTCTTAGCTCTGGCTGAGTAAAACAGGTGTAGCAAAACAGGATGACAATCTCTGCCCTTCAGGAGTTTTTGCTCTTGGTGTTAAGTTGTATGAATGTAAGGCATTCAATGCCCTGGAGCCTAAGTTTGTGCTACAGGTACAAATAAAAAAGGTCAGGGTAAATGTCATTCACTAGACCTCATTGGAGCAGTGTGAGTAAATGTGGCCCTGGAAAAAAGGATTTGGATAGGCAGGGAAGGCAGGGTAGGCGTTCTGTACTAACAGGGCTTTTATTTTATTGGGTTGGCTAAAAAGTTACTTGGGCTTTTCTGTTATCTTACATAAAAACCCAAACAAAGTTTTGGGCCAACCCAGTATTTTGTTTTGTTTTATTTACTTAAATATATTTATATTTAGGGATACCAAAGCATAAATGTTACTGCCACTGCTGAGGAAATCATTAGTAACACTTAAAAGATTCTCATTCTAAAACTTGTGTAATGTTATAATTGAGTTTACCTTTCTCCTTGTAAATTTATTGAACTTATGCCTTCTCTCCAGATGGTATTACAGTGCAGAATTTATTTTTGGAGTGTGTTTTTTCAAAATATGGAATTGCTTTTATGATACACCTAGGTTTAAAGTCTGTTATGGATTTTCTCTTGTAGGTATATAAATCACAAAACTCTATGCTATAAGATTATTTTTCCAAAGGCAGGACAAATTTCTGAAGTTTCCTTGGTAATCTCCCTTCACATCTTAAGATTGTTTCTCAACTGTTTATAAATCCTTGTGCCTATTTCGGATGCTAGGATGACTCTTTGTTTTAGAAAACCAGCCCCATTAGAGTCCTATACAGCCTGTCCTGAAATTAGGTTGTTTTAATACAACGCACTGTTCTCTCCTGGTCACTGTAATGGTTTGCAAATGACCAGACCCTAAGTCATGCTTCTTGAATGCAGCTGTCTTTCTTGAATACTGAGAGTGAACTCCTCTTAATTTGCTTTTCAGGGAATCTAGGTTTAACTGCATATCTACTAGAATACTTTGCGCTAGTAACTAGACTATAGAGAATCTTGATAACATTCCAGTAACTTTCCTCGGAGAAGGTAGTGGCACCTCACTCCAGTACTCTTGCCTGGAAAATCCCATGGATGGAGGAGCCTGGTGGGCTGCAGTCCATGGGGTTGCTGAGAGTTGGACACGACTGAGTGACTTCACTTTCACTTTTCACTTTCATGCATTGGAGAAGGAAATGGCAACCACTCCAGTATTCTTGCCTGGAGAATCCCAGGGACGGGGGAGGCTGGTGGGCTGCCATCTATGGAGTCGCACAGAGTCGGACACGACTGAAGCGACTTTAGCAGCAGGAACTTTCCTATTGGTATGTGATCAGCTCAGTGAAATTTTACAGAATCATGATTTTTATAGTTTTAATAATAAAAGCTAACATTTACTGAGTGTTCTTATGCCATGCTTTCTGCTAAGCATGGAAATTTTTTTTTTCATTTAAACATCACAACAGCATAATAAGGTGAGTACTGTTTTTATTCTCACTTTACATGTGATCCAGAGAGGTTAATTTCCATGCAAGGTTACACAGTTAGCAAGTGATAGAGCAGGGATTTGAACCCCTAGGCAGTCTGATTTCAGAACCAGTTCTCTTACCTTTAAAACTTTAACAGTCTTCTCAGTTAATGTCCTTCTGGGAAACTCTTATATTGGGAATTTTATCTTTTATGTCTTACTTTGTGGGAAGATGTTGGAAGCTTCTTAAGTTCCTGTTAGGGATTTTAAAGTTGTACCCATTACCTTGTGTGAGGGGTTGGCTATTATATTAGTTAAGTCACCCTAGCTGCTGAATTACAGCCCTGAAATATATCAGCTAAAATGCCTAAATCCTGTGCATAATAGCCCAGAGCAGGTGTCCACCTCAGCCTGTTGCTGCTGCTAAGTCACTTCATTCTTGTCCCACTCTGTGTGACCCCATAGACGGCAGCCCACCAGGCTCCTCTGTCCATGCGGTTTTCCAGGCAAGAGGACTGGAGTGGGGTGCCACTGCCTTCTCTGCTTCAGCCTGTGGCTCTCCATAAAAGGCATTTAGGGAGCTCAGGCATTAGGGATGATGGAGATCCTACTATCTTTAGTACCTGGCTTCCACGGTTGTTTTGTTGGACACATTCTCTAAGAGAGGTGGAAGTTGCAAGTACAATTTCTGTTCACTTGGGTTGCTGAGGGCTTAGTCTCATTGCCTTATCTAGCTGCAGAGGGATTGGGAAATGTCATGTCCTTTCTCTTGCTGACTGGGTGGTAGGATGCCATTCTGTAGTATTTTGAGTTATTTCATCAGTGTTGACATGTTCTTGGGAGGAGTTCATTTTCAGCTACAGAATGTGAAGGGTGGTGAACCTTGTCCCCACTACAACTCTCTTACTTTGGAAGAAACAGTGGCTTTTGGTGGATAGTTAGCTGCCTCCTCCACAGCTGTAATGCTGTAGATTTCAGTAGGAATGCGAGAGCAACCCAGTGTTATGTTTACAAAATGTGACTATACTCATACACATTCAGCTCTTGCTTCTTGTATCAGCTCTGTGAGGTAACGATCAACAGATAAAGCCAAGTAGTGGTATTCCCATTGCAAATGAGAGAACTTCAAGGAAACCAGCTAAGAAGTTGTAGAGCTGGGACTTTTACACGCAGATCTCATGGCATCAAAGTGCAGTTTGTATAACACACAACTTTTTGGGTAGAAAAATCTATCCAGCATTTTTTATGCTTACTGTTATCACTGCTCTTAAATGTATCTTTCCTTAACAATATGTCCAATATAGTCCTACTGATATACAGTATAATATACTAACAAATTACTGGCATAATTTGGTCTTATTTTGAAGATTCAGAAAGTTCATCAAGAACCTGCATTGCTTCATTGTCATCATTACATTTGTAAATGACATCATACTTCAGGTATGTCAGTTAATGAAATACGAGAGGTTTTACTCTGTTTAGAAGTTATATTTTATAGCCTTGCTTTTGGTAGATAAAATGATGTGTAAAATGAGTAAAGGAAGTAAGAAACAAAATAATGGCGGCAGTTACATTTTCTCTCAGTAGGAAAAATATATTCTTTTTTGAAATACAGTGCTTATCTATGTAATTTCACAGATAATTTTACTGTACTTACCATGTGGTAAAAAACCATATTAGTACATGCTGCTCAAGAAATTGGGAACATATTCTGCTTTGTAGCAGAGGGGTCCGTCCTTACTGACCTACTAGAAGTATGATGCCCTTCTGTAGTATTTTGAGTGTTTCATCATTGTTGAGGTGTTCTTGGTGAGGTCTTTTCAGCAACAGCACTCTGGAAATCTGATTTAGGGGTTGAAAGCGGTGGAGTCTGGCAGAATATTAAGTGTTTGTACAGATGGATTATTAATCAGAGAGTAAGCTGGATACTTCTACATATCCCCATTTTAATATAACAGACAGCAAGCTCATTCTGGTTGACTTATTTTTGGTTATTTTTCTTGGAACTCTGTCTTGTTGAGCGTTCTATTCCTAAATTATTTCAGAAGTGTCTTTTATTAAATAGAAGTAACATGATTTAAATTTATTTTGCATATAGAGAGTTACCCTTTCAGCATTTCTTACAGCTTTCATTTTGCTATGAAACAGAGATAGGAAAAGAAATACTATTTTGTTTGCATCTGACCGGTCACCTGTGGCTCTGTGGGATGACAGTGTATTCTGCTGAAGTTGTAGCTTAGGAGTTTAGTCTTCGGTTTGATTTTCAGTTGTCCGACGAAATCTCAGTAGAAATATAGTAATTGCATCATAATTCACTGAAGCCTAACCACACTCTTTATACAACACAGACTAGTGTTTCTTGAATGCTTCTGCAAGAATAAATACAGTTACCCAGATCTGTAATCCATTATTTTAGTAAATATACTCTAAAATACACTCTGAATTAAAAAAAAAAAAAAAAAAAAAAGGCGGAATTAAGGCTTATTCTCCAGCTTTTGTAGCTTTGAGTCACTCATTTTTGGGGAAAGTACATGTTAACTTTTGGACTTCTACATACGAGGAATGCAGGCACATTTACTGCTAAAATTCTATCAATGCATCATTGTTTGCCTAAAACAGTGGAACAGCACTTTCAGGCTGTTTTAATGAAGTTTAGTTACAGTGAATGATAAGGTAATGTCATTTGAATCCTGGTTGTAATGTGATTCCTGTATTCACTTGTATTTAGAATTTGAACACCTGGTACAAAAAATTAAACAAGTTGAAAAATAGTAAATATTTAAGCTGAGATGAGGTATTTCATGTAATATTTTATTGTTGTTAGTTGGTAAGTCCGACTCTTTTGTTACCCCGTGGATTGTAGCCCACCAGGCTCTTCTGTCCATGGGATTTCCCACACAGGAATTCTGGAGTGGGTTGCCATTTCCTTCTCCAGGGGATCTTTGTGACCTAGGGATTGAACCTGCATCTCCTACATTGGTAGGTGGATTCTTTAGCACTGAACTACCAGGGAAGCCCTATGTAATATTACTTCCAAAAAAAAGAGAGAGATACAGAACCACAGGAGAGGATGGAAAGGGCACTGGACTTTAGTCATGAGTCCAGGGTTTGAGTGTGAGCCTTCCTAAAAAGCTGTTGGTGACCTCAGGCAAAATGATGCTTCCCTGGTGGCTCAGTTTGTTAAAGAATCTGCCTGCAAAGTGAGAGACCTGGGTTCAACCCCTGGGTAGAGAAGATCCCCTGGAGAAGGGAACAGCTACTCACTCCAGTATTCTGGCCTGGAGAATTCCATGGATTGTATATTCTATGGGGTCAGGTAGAGTTGGACACAACTGAACGACTTTCATATCATCATCAGGCAAGATATATCACCTCTTTGGGTCTTAATTTTCTTTTTGACAAATAACAATCTTGTATTAGTCTTTTTGACCAGTTTCAGCAGTTTGTGATTTTGTGATTATCTTCTTATTCTCCTAGTGTATTTTTCTGTCTTGTCAAGGGGAGATTTACAGTATAAAGCTGCCAGCTCTTTTGTCTTGATGAATGGTCTTGATAGTAGAAAACATGATTTGAATTTTCCCCATCTAACTTTATTCTGTTTTCTAAAACTAGTTTTAAAGGAGTTTAGAAGTATGAAATTAGAAGTATTTAGTTTTACATTTTAATTGTGCCTAACTGCACACCACTCCAGTACTCTTGCCTGGAAAATCCCATGGACAGAGGAGCCTGGTAGGCTGCAGTCCATAGCGTTGCTAAGAGTCGGACACGACTGAGCGACTTCCCTCTCACTTTTCACTTTCATGCATTGGAGAAGGAAATGGCAACCCACTCCAGTGTTCTTGTCTGGAGAATCCCAGGGACAGGGGAGCCTGGTGGGCTGCTGTCTATGGGGTCACACAGAGTCGGACATGACTGAAGTGACTTAGCAGCAGCAGCAGCAGCAGCTGTCATTATAAAACTCATGTGAACTGGAAAGACAAACAGTTTTAAAATTTCTTGATCAGTGAAAGGAAGTTGCTGAGTTATCTATGTATCTGTTAAAGTCCTTTGAAATTTCATTTTAAGGCAGAGAGTACTATAATCAGTTATGTGTGTGGACCTTGTCCATATAAGTCAGTGTAGATGTATTGCTGGTACATTTTTCTCTGTTTTATTATTAAAGGTTAAACATGCAGAAGATTTGAAAGAATTATACAGTGAACTCCTACATATTCTACAATTAGCTCAACCCCAGCAATTAACATTTTCTTTTATTTGCTGTACATGTTTATCCATCTATTTATCCCATTATCTATCAATTTTTTTTGATGTATTAAAAGTTGCAAACATTCTTACAGTTTACTTCTAAACACTGACATACATGTTAATTATAATTAGCTGGAGTTCAAACTTGTTACACTTTTTAAATATTAAAATTTACATATGGAAAAATGCACAGCTCTTAAGTCTGACATGGATGATATTAATTAATGAGCACCCAACAAAGGTCCGTCTAGTCAAGGCTATGGTTTTTCCAGTGGTCATGTATGGATGTGAGAGTTGGACTGTGAAGAAGGCTGAGCGCTGAAGAATTGATGTTTTTGAACTGTGGTGTTGGAGAAGACTCTTGAGAGTTCCTTGGACTGCAAAGAGATCCAACCAGTCCATTCTAAAGGAGATCAGTCCTGGGTATTCATTGGAAGGACTGATGCTGAAGCTGAAACTCCAATACTTTGGCCACTTCATGCGAAGACTTGACTCATTGGAAAAGACCCTGATGCTGAGAGGAGTTGGGGGCAGGAGGAGAAGGGGATGACAGAGGATGAGATGGCTGGATGGCATCACCGACTTGATGGACATGAGTTTGAGTGAACTCCGGGAGTTGGTAATGGACAGGGAGGCCTGGCGTGCTACGATTCATGGGGTCGCAAAGAGTCGGACGTTACTGAGCTACTGAACTGAATTGAACTGACATTTCCAGGACCTGTCTTAGTCTGGCAGATAGAAGAGACAGCCTCTGCCTTCAGGGTGCTAATAGAGATAATGTGTAAAAAAGTTAATCCAGTATTACTTGGACCTTTTTGTTGCAAGTAATAGAAATCTGTAGTATCTCAGTATATAGGTCTTGCTTTTAAAACTCAAGAACAGGAAGGAATCAGAGCGGCTTCTAGGAATAAGTGGAAGGCCCATAGGACTGTCTCCTCTTACCTTTGTTTTACTTTGCCCATCTGTTCTTTCTTTTTGAAGATTTACTTTCTCCTCTTTTTAGTACATATGGTCAGAGAAGGCAATGGCAACCCACTCGAGTACTCTTGCCTGGAAAAGCCCATGGACGAAGGAGCCTGGTACGCTGCAGTCCATTTGGTCGCTAAGAGTCGGGCATGACTGAGTGACTTCACTTTCACTTTGCATTGGAAAAGGAAATGGCAACCCACTCCAGTGTTCTTGGAGGATCGCTGGAGAATCGTCTCTGGAGAATCCCAGGGACGGCAGAGCTTAGTGGGCTGGCGTCTGTGGGGTTGCACAGAGTTGGACATGACTGANATGACTGAGTGACTTCACTTTCACTTTGCATTGGAAAAGGAAATGGCAACCCACTCCAGTGTTCTTGGAGGATCGCTGGAGAATCGTCTCTGGAGAATCCCAGGGACGGCAGAGCTTAGTGGGCTGGCGTCTGTGGGGTTGCACAGAGTCGGACATGACTGAAGCAGCTTAGCAGCAGTACATATGGTTAGAATATGACTGCTTCCATAATGTTTCTTTCTTTCTTTCTTTCTTTTTTTTTTTTTAATATTTATTTGTTTGGTGATGCTGAGTCTTCGTAACAGCATGTGGGATCTAGTTCCCTAACCAGGCATCAAACTCTGGCCCCTTGTATTGTGGAATCTTAGCCACTAGGGAAGTCTCATAGCCTTTCTTTTAAAACTAATAGTTCTCAGCTGCACAGAGATACCAATTTTCTATTTTAATTTGAATTCCAGGTTCCTGGGAGGGAGTCTGATTGGCGCAGTCCGGTTCATCTATGCTTGAGGGCAGGTTTTGATGTTTGGATCTCCTGTTGGAAGCCTGCCTTTGTGGATGGAGAAAGGACAGTTCCTGGAGCAGGTGTGGGGCTGTTGAAAGGAGGCTGCCACTGAAAATTGTTTCTAAGTATGAGTGTGATAAATGCTTCTATAGACAAGAACAGGGTACAGAAATAGCATGGAGGGAGAATGAACCACTATTTAGGGATAGAGTGGTGGTCCGAGACCACTTCCTGAAGAAACTGGTGGCTGGGTTGGGTCTGAAAGATAAATTCAAGTTCAGCAGTGGGAAAGAAGGATGTGTGCTGCAGAAGAACAGGTAGAAAGACAGGAAGTGGCCTAGTGTGTTTAGGAAATTGTAAGCACGTTAGTATATCTGCAGTATAAGTTTTGAAGTGGGGCAAGTTCCATAGTGATGGAAGAGCGAGAGGGAGAGAAATTAGGTAGGTAGGTAGATGGATATTTAGATATAGATCAGGGCCAGTTCAGAGGAGAATCTTATCTTCCTAACATATGAGAAGCCAGCAAGAGTAGGTAACAATCAGATTTATTTTAAGATATCATTTCATTGGTTAAACTGGAGACAAGTTCAAACTCATGAGAGCCTGGACTAAGAAAATGGCAGTGAAAAAGAACAGGAGATATATTTAGGCAGTAAAATCTTCAGTACTTGGGGTTTATTGAAGATTGGGAGAAGGAGAAATCTTATGATGGTGACCCCTTCTGATGGTGGTTGGATGAGTTGGGATACCAGCCAAGATAAAATATATAGGATAGTGAGGTGCTTGCTGTTGGTTGTGTAGTTCTTAATCTGGCTGATAATCACAGGTGTACTTTTTTAGGATTGTTAAATTGTGCTTACATGTTTTATGCATTTTTGTGCATTTAAGTTATATTTCATAATCGGAAATGTTACAGAACAAAAGGAAACAAAAAAATATGCTTTGGGAAAAAGATGCTGTGGACGTTTGCATTTGGGGTGTGCATGCAACCTTCTAGATGGAGATATGTAGAAGGCAGTAAGTTGGACATGAAATTTGAAGTATGGGCTGCTGATGAAAGGATTAGATTAGGTCTGTAGTTCACTTTCCTGTTTGTATGTTAGGATTTTCTGGAGAGTTAAAAAAAATTATTGGTAACCTACATCCCACCCTAGACCAATTAAATTGGTCCTTGTTGGTATGAGGACAACAAGGTCGAGTTTACATAGCTTCCTGTGCTGCTTACTCTGATGCAGAGATGGGAACCTCTAGGTTTCAGGAAAATTGCTCATTTCCTACATTCTGTGTTGAAGAGATAGAGTTGAGCAGAGAGGATTTTGTAATTGCTTTAGAGTTCAAAATAAGTTTATATTTGGGGGGGGGATGATTTCTTTTTTCATTTCTTTTTTCTTTTTTTTTTGCTGCACTGTGCAGCATGCAGAATCTTAATTCCTGGACCAGGGATGGAACCTGGGCCCCCAACAGTGGAAGCGTGGAGTCTTAACCACTGGACCACCAGGGAAGTTCCAGGACATAATTCTTAAGTCTTGTGCTTCCCTCCATTATTATAATTATTTTTTTGGATTAGAATTAATTTTATAAAAACATGGAACGCTTCATGAATTTGCGTGTCATCCTTGCGCAGGGACCATGCTAATCTTCTCTGTACCGTTCCAATTTTAGTATATGTGCTGCCGAAGTGAGCACTTTCCCCCCATTATTACCTGAAGTTAAAAAAGAATGTATTTGGTTAAAATAACAATGTACATGTGTTCCTAAAGAAAAACATGTGGAAGATGCAAGCTGTTTCAGTTAAAACAGTTTAAAAACAGATTTCTTTTGATGAAATGGCTGTGTCTTCTCTAATTTTAATTATTAATGATGTATAGGTTTTGCAGCCAAACATAGAAAATTGCCTCATCGGCTGCAGTGTCTTTGAATAGTAAATATGAAGGACAATGACTGGTAAATGTTAATTGTTTGTGTGATGTAGTCTGAAAGGCAGGCAGCTGTAAATGCTACGAAACTGTCTCTGTTACATGTGATATGGTAAGGACAGTTGCTCACTCATTTGTCTTTTCCTTCTTTCACTACATAGCTTTGTAGGTCAGGGTCAGGATCAGGGTCCTGTATCCATCACTAAGTATTTATTAGTACCTGAAATATGCCAGGGGTAAATTTATGTAAGTTACTAAATATAGATGAAAATTCAGGGACTTGCACCAGGTGTGCCAGTATTTCCATTTTGGATGGCATATAAAGGGCAGCAGGATGCAAAATTATTTGATAATTATAAGAATTTCTTTACTGTTCAGAAACTGGAATGATTTCTTGGGTTTGAGCATTTAGGTACGACCTAACCCATAGATGATGATTCTCACTCACCAGCCTCTAGTTCCTTGAACTCTCTTCCTCTAGTGATTTTGTTTTCCGTGGACCTCAGGCCCATGATCTTACGACTTTTTTCATTCTTTTACCTTCTTGACATTCTCATTTCCTTCCTCATCCAGTGTGAATTTCATAGCCAGTCATTTTACAAACTCCTCTTCATATACCCTCAATTACTATGCCCTTCTTGCTTTATCATACTTACTTGGCAAAATTTGTAATCCTGGTTAAGCTGGCTCTTCTACTGTGTACCTGTGCATCTGAACATAGCTGGAAGATGCATGTGTGTATATGTGTGTGCACATGCACACTCCCACAGCTGTGCTGACTGATCTTAAGTTCATGCCCTTGAACTTCAGGGGGTCCTTAAAACTGCCAGGCAGTCATATATGTACCTAGCGTGTTGGCTCTATCACTCTTCCAGACAGCTCTTTTGTACCATCACCTTTCTGTTTAAAGGTATAACATCTCTCCCATTCAACTGATGACTTTGTTTCCTAAGAAACTTCCTACTTCACTAGGAAGACTGAAGCACTCTGTGCCTGTGCATTCTGCCTTCCCTCCTGTTAACATGGATGAACTATCTGTGCATCTTTAGTTGTATGCCAAATACCATCCTCTTTGAACTACTCAAGAATATTACTCCAAGAATCACTGCTGCCAGCCAATTCCCCATATCATTGTTTTACTGTCTATTAGGTCATTCCTCAGTGTATAAAGCATGTTATTTCAAATACCCCCAGTTTAAAAAATAGTTTTTCTTGACCCTACCTTCATTGCCAGGTACTGTCCTGTATATTTGCTCTCCTTTGTAGCACAACTTTAGAAAGTTGTATCCATTCAATGTTTCTAATTTCTTCCCTCCCCTTCTCTCTCAGTCTGGAACAACAGACTGGTTCCAAATAGGAAAAAGAGTACGTCAAGCCTGTTTATTGTCACCATACTTATTTAACTTATATGCAGAGTACATCATGAGAAATGCTGGACTGGAAGAAACACAAGCTGGAATCAAGATTGCTGGGAGAAATATCAATAACCTCAGATATGCAGATGACACCACCCTTATGGCAGAAAGTGAGGAAGAACTAAAGAGCCTCTTGAAGAAAGTGAAAGAGGAGAGTAAAAAAGTTGGCAAACAAAGATCATGGCATCCAGTCCCATCACTTCATGGCAGAGGGATGGGGAAACAGTGGCACACTTAATATTTTGGGCTGGGGAAACAGTGGCACACTTAATATTTTGGGCTCCAAAGTCACAGCAGATTATGACTGCAGTCATGAAATAAAAAGACACTTACTCCTTGGAAGAAAAGTTATGACCAACCTGGACAGCATATTAAATAGCAGAGACATTACTTTGCCAATAAAGGTCCATCTCATCAAGGCTATGGGTTTTCCAGTAGTCATTTATGGATGTGAGAGTTGGACTGTAAAGAAAGCTGAGCACCAAAGAATTGATGCTTTTGAACTGTGCTGTTGGAGAAGACTCTTGAGAGTCCCTGGGACTGCAAGGAGAGCCAACCAGTCCATCCTAAAGGAGATCAGTCCTGGGTGTTCATTGGAAGGACTGATGCTGAAGCTGAAACTCCAGTACTTTGGCCACCTGATGCGAAGAGCTGACTCATCTGAAAAGACCCTGATGCTGGGAAAGATTGAGGGACAAGAAGGGGATGACAGAGGATGAGATGGATGGCATCATCAACTCAATGGACATGAGTTTGAGTGAACTCCCGGAGTTGGTGATGGACAGGGAGGTCTGGCGTGCACCAGTCCATGGGGTTGCAAAGAGTTGGACATGACTGAGTGACTGAACTGAACTAAACTGATTCCCTCTCTTCCTCTGTTATTCTTTTATTGAGATATAATTCACATACTATAAAATTCACCACCATAAGTGTACAGTTCAGTGGTTTTTTTTAGTATATTCAGAGTTGTGCATCTATCACCACTGTCTACAGAACATTTTCATTATCCCATAAAAAACTCTGTATCCCTTCACAGTCACTCACTCTATTCCTCGATCTGTAGCTCTGCTTGTTCTCTTGGAATCTGCCTATGTCTCTGTGGATCTGCCTCTTCTGGAAATTTCACATAAAGGGAACCAAACAATATGTGACCTTTTGTGTCTGTCTTCTTTTACTTAGCCTATTTTCAAGGTTTACCATGTTGTAACACTATGTTCCTTTTTATGGCTGAATGACATTCTATTCCGTGGGTGAGTTGCACGTTTTGTTAATCTTTCAGGTTTTGTTAATCTTTCTAATCAATCTTTTGGATATTTGGCTTGTTTCCACTTTTTGGGTCTTATGAAATATGCTGATCAGACATATTTATATTCAGGTTTTGTGAGAATGTGCTTTCAGTTCTCTTGGGTGCATACCTTGGAGGAGAATTGCTGGTCATGTGATAACCTTATGTTTAACATTTTGAGGAACAGTCAGACCGTTTTCCAAAAGGAATGCATTTTACATTCCCACCAGCAGTGTATGAGGGTTCCAGTTTCTCCATTTTATTCTCACTTAAGCCAGCTTGATTCAGTTAGGCTTTTCCCCTCCTTCTTGACTGAAGCTGCCTTTGACATGGTTGTCATCGATAACATAAAAGTACCAGAATTCAAAGTATGTTGTTAGTCATCATTGTGTTTGACCTATGAATAGCATTTGACACAGATGGTCACTCATTGCTCTTTGGTACACTTTTTTTTTACTTTTGGCTTCCAGAATACCACACGTTCATACCTCCTCCCCCCCTCCTCCATTTTATTGGTCAGTCCTTTATTGGTCAGTTTCTTTTATTATTTTCTTCTTTCTCCCTACGTTTTAGGAGTTTCTCCTGGGGATCCTATCAGTACTTCTATATCTTTTAATGCTCTCTTATACTGGCTTTCATGTTGATATCTCTTTTTTTGTACCTAAGAGCCAAATACCCAACTATCTACTTAACCTCACTGGGGTGTCTGGTAAACATCTTAAATGGAACATGTCTAAAGCCAAACCCCTTCTCTTTTCTTTATAATATGCTCTGCCTCCAGATCTCCCTGTCTTTGATGAAGATAATTTCATCCTTCAGTTTTTCGGGCAAAAACCTTGGCATTAATTTTACTCCTCCTTTCTCACATGCCACATCCAGTCTGCTAGGAAGTCATCTTGGTCTTACCTTCAAAGTACATGCAGAGTTGGAACACTTCTCCCTATCTCCCGTGTTGCCGCCATCTTGTTCACATCATTATCTCTCCCCTGGATCTTTGTAGAAAAGAGTCCTAATCCTATCAGACCCTCAGCTGTATGTACTTTTGCCTCCAGCAGTCTAGTTCAGTACAGTAGCCAGAAGAATCCTCCTGGAATATGTCAGATCATCATTTACTGTCCAAACCCTACTTTGGCTCCCTGTTTCACTCAGTTCAGTTGCTCAGTTGTGTCCGACTCTTTGCGACCCCATGGACTGCAGCACACCAGGTTTCCCTGTCCATCACTAACTCCAGGAGTTTACTCAAACTCATGTCCATCGAGTTCGTGATCCCATCCCAAATATCTCATCCTATGTCATCCCCTTCTCCCACCTTCAATCTTTACCAGGATCAGGATTTTTCCAGTGAGTCAGTTCTTTGCATCAGGTGGCCAAAGTATTGAAGTTTCATCCTTAGCATCAGTCCTTCCAACGAATATTCAGGACTGATTTCCTTTAGGATCTGCTGGTTGGCTCTCCTTTCAGTCCAAGAGTGATAGCCAAACAAGGCCCTATGTCATCTAACCCTACTTGTCCGGCCTCATTCACCATTGTTCTCCCTGATCACTCTGTTTACCTCCGTGCTAGTTTTCAAGCAGGTCAGACATGTTTTAGACTCAGGGCCTTTGCATTTGCGGCTCCTTCTACTTGAAATATTCTTCACTTTCAAATCTGCTCAAAATTTATCATGTCAGTTAGCTGACTTTAATTTTTAATTGTATAACCTGCGTTTCCTACACTCCGGGCTCCTCTTACTCTGCTCTTTTTTATTTGCATAGCACTTGACTGTGACGTTGACTACTTTATTGAGTTATACAGGATGTTTATGATACATTCAGATGACCAGTGCTGAGCTGGGGGCTTCCCTGGTGGCTCAGATGGTAAAGAATCTGCCTGCGACGTGGGAGACCTGGTTTTGATCTCTGAGTTGGGACGATCCCCTGGAGAAGGGAATGGCTAACCCACTCCAGTATTATGGGCTGGAGAATTCCATGGACAGAGGAACCTGGCAGGCTACAGTCCATGGGGTCACAAAGAGTTGGACTTTCAGTGTTGGGCTGGATGAATCAGGTGGAATCAAGATTTTCAGGAGAAATACCAACAACCTCAGATACGCAGATGATAACATTCTAATGGCAAAAAATGAAGAGAAACTAAAGAGCCTCTTGATGAAGGTGAAAGAGGAGGGTAAAAAAGCTGGCTTAAAACTCGACGTTCAAAAAACTAAGAACATGGCATCTGGTCCCATCACTTCATGGCAAATAGATGGGGAAACAATGGAAACAGTGAAAGACTTTATTTTCTTGCGCTCCAAAATCACTGTGGACAATGAATGCCAGCCATGAAATTAAAAGATGCTTTCTCCTTTGAAAGAAAGCTGTGACAAACCTAGACAGCATATTAAAAAGCAGAGACATCACTATGCTGGAAAAGGTCTGTGTAGTCCTAGCTATGGTTTTTCCAATAGTCATGTTTGGATGTGTGAGTTGGACCATAAACAAGACTGAGTGCTGAAGAATTGATGCTTTTGAACTGTGGTGCTGGAGAAGACTTGAGAGTCCCTTGGACAGCAAGGAGATTAATCCAGTCAATCCTAAAGGAAATCAGTCCTGAATATTAATTGCATGGACTGTTGCTGAAGCTCCAGTCCTTTGGCCACCTGATACGAAGAGTTGACTCATTGGAAATCCAAGACCCTGAAGCTGGGAAAGGTTGAAGGCAAAAGAAGGGGGTGGCAGAGGATGAGATGGTTGGATTGCATCACCAACTCAATGGCCATGGATTTGAGCAAACTCTAGGAGACAGTGAAGGACAGGGAAGCCTGGTGTGCTGCAGTTCATAGGGTTGCAGGGAGTCAGACACGACTTAGAGTCTGAACAACAAACAAATGATCTATTGCTTTCCCTCCCAACCCCTCTGCTAGGGTGTAGCTCTATGAGGTAAGTGATTTTTGTTTTGTTTACTGTTGTGTCTTAAGTGTTTAGAACAGGATGGCACGTTCTAGCCATTCAAGAAATATTTGTGGAATGAGCAAAAAAAAAATGGATAGCTTTATGGGGAGGGTAGTGTCTGAGACAGGTGTTGAAAATTTTGATTTGATCCCTGTGTTAGGAAGATCCCCTGGAGAAGGGAATTCTTGCCTGGAGAATCCACGGACAGAGGAGCCAGGTGGGCTACAGTCCATGGGGTCACAGAGAGTCAGACTTGACTGAGTGACTAACATCGTCACTTTTTACATAGAGTAAAATTCATCCTTTTTGGGTATACAGATCTGTGAATTCTGACAGACTGTTTGTCATGTAGCCACCATCACAATCAAAATATAACATGTTTTCCATCGCTGCAGGAAGTTCCTTAAGTTCCTTTGCAGTCAGTTCCCTTCCTTCATCTAATGCCCCTGACAGCCTGATCTAATTTCTGTCCCTGTATAGTTACGTTTTTCCAGAGTGTCATATACTTGGAATCATTTAAGTATGCCTCCTTTTTTTTTTTTTTCCTTTGGGTGTGCTGAGTGGCATGTGAGGCCCTGGTTCCTTGACCAGGGATTGAATAGACCACTAGGGAAAGTTCCAAGTAGACTCCCTTTGAGTCTCTTTCATTTAGCCTAATGCTTTTGAGGTTCATACATGTTACTGCAAATTTCAGGAGTTGATTTAAAAAAAAAATATATATATATATTTTATTGAAGTATAGTTGACTTAGAATATTTCAGATGCACAGCAAGGTGATTCAGTTGTACAGACACATAATATTAGTTTTGATATTTCCATCATAGGTTATTACAAGATACTGACTGTAGTTCCCTATGCTATACAGTAAACCTGTGTTGCTTGTTGCATATCTATTTTTTAATTAGAAATCTAGCATTCTATTCATACTAAGTCAAACAAGTGGAATCAAAATGTCAATATTTTTAGTTAGGCAAAAATCCTTAAAGCTTCTAAAATATATATTATTCATATTTATATAGATATATATGAAAGCTTTTCTACAGCCCTTGATAAAGCCTTGAGAAAGAACATAAAAAAGGAAGAGATGGAGAAATTGGAGAACATAAGCTAAATGAGATGGGAGCACTAAATATGGAATAGAAAAATTGAAACAAACTAGATAAAAGGTTAGTAAAACTAACCTTTTACATATAGTCCAGTTGTTTTTAAACATGACTGTTCATTAGAACTCTTTGGGGCCCTGTGGACTGTAGTCTAGCAGGCTCCTCTCTCCATGGGATTCTCCAGTCTAGAATACCAGAGTGGGTTGCCATTTCCTTCTCCAGGGGATCTTCCTGACCCAGGGATCGAACCCTGGTCTCCCACATTGCAGGCAGACGCTTTAACCTCTGAGCCACCAGGGAAGCTCATTAGAAACATATCTGGAGAAAAGAAGCAGTACCTGAGTGTTTGTATTTTCCAAAAACTTCCAAAGTAATTCTGATAATCATCTGGATTTTCAAAAATGATTACAGATTTTGTGTTTTTATTACATCCTAGTTTTGATGATACAGAGTTGTATTTATTTTTCTATTGACCAATCATGATATAGTGATGTTAAGTGAGTGATAGTTACATAATCACCATAATGAAAGATGTTTATCAATTTTCACAATCAATAACCAGATAAAAATTAAAAGATAAATTATAATTGGAAGCCATAATGAGAACATGATTAACTTAATAATAGAAAATAATTCCGTACAATTTGGGGGGAGAGTGTCAAGCAAAGTGATATGGTAAGTGGAAGTGCATACATGCACATGTTTTCATCTACCCAGTCAGTCTGTATGTCTTTTGCTTGGTGTATTTAATCCACTTACATTTAAGGTCATTATTGATATATATGATCCTATTACCATTTTCTTAATTATTTTGGGTTTTCTGTAGGTCCGTCTCTTGTGTTTTCTGCCTAGAGAAGTTCCTTTAGCATGTGTTGTAAAGCTGGTTTGGTGGTCCTCAGTTCTCTTAATTTTTGCTTATCTGGAAAGCTTTTGATTTCTCCATCAAATCTGAAGGAGAGTCTTGCTGGGCAGAGTATTCTTGGTTGTAGGTTCTTCCCTTTCATCACTTTAAATATATCATGCCATTCCCTTCTGGCTTGTAGAGTTTCTGTTGAGAAATTAGCTGATAGCCTGATGGGAGTTCCCTTGTATGTTATGTGCCATTTCCCCCTTGTTTCTTTTAATATTTTATCTGTTTTTAATTTTTGTCAATTTGATTACTGTGTGTCTCGGTGTGTTCCTCCTTGGGCTCATCCTTCCTGGGAGACTCTGTGCTTCCTGGATTTGATTATTTTCTTTCCCATGTTTGGGAAGTTTTCAGCTTTTATCTCTTCAAATATATTCTCAGGTCCTTTTCTCTCTTTTCCTTCTGGGAGCCCTATAATGAGAATATTGGTGTGTGTAATGTTGTCCCAGAGGTCTCTTAGGCTGTCTTCATTTCTTTTCATTCTTTTTCCTGTATTCTCTTCTGTGGCAGTGATTTCTACCATTCTGTCCTCTGGGTCATTTATCTGTGTTTCTGCCTTAGCTGTTCTGCTATGGATTCCTTTTAGTGTATTATTCATCTCTGTTTGTTTGTTCTTTAGTTTTTCTAGGTCTTTGGTAAACATTTTTTGCATCTTCTCAATCTTTGCCTCCATTCTTTTTCCAAGATCTTGGGTCATCTTCACTATTATTATTCTGAATTCTTTTTCTGGGAGGTTGCCTATGTCCACTTCATTTAGTTGTTTTTCTGGGATTTTATCTTGTTCCTCCATCGGGGATATGACTTTCTTCTTTTTCATCGTGATTAACTTTCTGTAATATGTTTTTTGTTTTAGTTGCTGTGATACTGTGCTTCTTCTGTCTGTCCTCTCATGGCTGAGGCTGAGAGGCTTGTGTAAGCTTCTTGATGGGAGGGATGCGAAAAACTGGGTCTTGCTCTGGATGGGCAGGACCTTGCTCAGTAAAGCTTTAATCCAATTATCTGCTGATGGGTGGAGTTTCACTCCCTCCCTGGTAGTTGTTTGGCCTGAGGTGACTGAGCCCTGCGGTCTGCCAGGTCTCTGGTAGGGTTGATGGCAAACTCCAAGAGGGTTTACGCCAAGAGGGACCTTCCAGTGCACCTTTCCCTGTGGTGAGCCCCTGCACACCCATCGAGTCATTGATGCCATCCAGCCATCTCATCCTCGGTCGTCCCCTTCTCCTCCTGCCCCCAATCCCTCCCAGCATCAGAGTCTAATCCAATGAGTCAAGCCTTCGCATGAGGTGGCCAAAGTACTGGAGCTTCAGCTTTAGCATCATTCCCTCCAAAGAAATCCCAGGGCCGATCTCCTTCAGAATGGACTGGTTGGATCTCCTTGCAGTCCAAGGGACTCTCAACAGTCTTCTCTAACACCACAGTTCAAAAGCATCGATTCTTCGGCACTCAGCCTTCTTCACGGTCCAGCTCTCGCATCCATACATGACTACTGGAAAAACCATAGCCTTGACTATACAGACCTTAGTCGGCAAAGTAATATCTCTGCTTTTGAATATGCTGTCTAGGTTGGTCATAACTTTTCTTCCAAGGAGTAAGTGTCTTTTGATTTCATGGCTGCAGTCACCATCTGCAGTGATTTTGGAGCCCCCAAAAATAAAGTCTGACACTGTTTCCACTGTTTCCCCGTCTATTTCCCATGAAGTGATGNATGCTGTCTAGGTTGGTCATAACTTTTCTTCCAAGGAGTAAGTGTCTTTTGATTTCATGGCTGCAGTCACCATCTGCAGTGATTTTGGAGCCCCAAAAAATAAAGTCTGACACTGTTTCCACTGTTTCCCCGTCTATTTCCCATGAAGTGATGAGACTGGATGCCATGATCTTCATTTTCCGAATGTTGAGCCTTAAGCCAACTTTTTCACTCTCCTCTTTGACTTTCATCAAGAGGCTCTTTAGTTCCTCTTCACTTTCTGCCATAAGGGTGGTGTCATCTGCATATCTGAGATTATTGATATTTCTCCCAGCAATCTTGATTCCAGCTTGTGTTTCTTCCAGTCCAGCATTTCTCATGATGTATTCTGCATATAAGTTGTGTATATGCATATATGTGTCTTGGTGTGTACAAGATTTTGTTTTTGCCTTCCAAGACTGGAGTCTCTGTCTCCCTCAGTCCTCTGGAAGGCCTATAATCATATCCCACTGTTTCCTCAAGGCCAGATACCCTGGGGATTCCCAGTCCCTTTGTCGTATCCCCAGGCTGGGAAGTCTGATGCAGGGTTCAGAACCTTCACAATAGTGTGAACACTTCTTTGGTATTATTGTTCTCCAGTCTGTGGGTCACCCACCCGATGGTTATGGGATTTGATTTTATCGTGATTTTGCCCCTCCTAATGTCTTGCTGCGGCTGCTTTTTTGTCCTTGGACATAGGGTATCTCTTTTGGTGGGTTCCAGCATCCTCCTATTGATGGTATTTCAACAGGTAGTTGCAATTTTGGCACTCTTGCAGGAGGAGATGAGTTTACATCCTTCTACTTTGCCATCTTGAACCAAGGAGTTGATTTTTCTTAAAATTTATTTTATTGAAGAATAGTTGATTTACAGTGTTAATTTCTGCTATATAGCAAAGTAACTCAGTCACACACACACACACACACACACACACACACACACACACACACACACACACACATATGTATGTATACTTTTCCATTATGGTTTGTTGTAGGATATTGAATATAGTTCCCTGTGCTATATATATAGTAGGACCTTATTGCTTTGTTGTTTTTTTGTTTAGTCACTAAGCTGTGTCTGACTTTTGTGACCCCATGAACCTGTAACCTGCCATACTTCTCTGTCCATAGGATTTCCCAGGCAAGAATACTGGGTTGCCATTTCCTTCTCCAGGATATCTTCCTGATCTAGGGAATGAACCCACGTTTCCTGCATTGACAGGCAGATTCTTTGGCAGTGAGCCACCAGGGATGCCCAGTTCATTATTGTTTATCCATCCTATATATAATAGTATGCACTTGCTAGTCCTAAACTTCCAGTGTATACTCACCCCCTTTGACAGTCACAAGTCTGTTCTCTATTATCTGTGAGTCTGTTTTTGTTTCATAGATAAATTAATTTGTGTCATATTTTAGATTCCACATACAAGTATAGGAGTTGATACCTTTTTACTGCTGAATAGTATTCTGGTGTATGGTTGTACTGCAGTTTGTTTATTCATTCACCAGTTGGTGGATTTTTTGGTTTCTAAATGTTTGGTCATTATAAGTAAAACTGCTACAGATGTTTTCATGTGTCATTTATTGTTTAATAACCCAGTTGTGTCCGACTCTTTGCAACGCCATGGACTGCAGCATGCCAGGCCTCCAGTTCCTTCACCATCTCCCAGAGTTTGTCCAAGTTCATGTCCATTGTTTTGGTGATGCCATCCTGCCATCTCATCCTCTGATGTTTCATATATATATCTATATCTGTGCTAAATCTACATATATATATATATATCTTTTTTTGGGGGTGGTGGTGGTGGTGGACGTAAGTCTTCATTGGTAAGTACCTGGAAGTGGGATTGCTGGGCTGTATGGTGTGAGCGTGTGTACTAAGTTGCTTCAATTGTGTCCAACTCTTTGCAACCCCAGAGACTGTAGCCCACCAGGCTCCACTGTCCATGGGAATTTTCCAGGCAAGAATACTGGAGTGGGTTGCCATTTCCTCTTTGAGGAAATCTTTCCGGCCCAGGGATCCAACCCGTATCTCTTGTGGTTCCTGCAGATTCTTTACTGCTGAGCCACCAGGGAAGCCCGGATTGTATGGTAAGTGACTTTTAACTTTATGAAAAGTATCAAACTGTTTTGCATAGTGTTGAGTCTTTTTTCACTTTCATCAGTTGAGAATCTGTTCGTCAGAACCCATAGTTCCAAACAATAGAAGTTGACTCTGACAAGGGAACTTCTGGGGCTTCCCAGGTGGTGCTAGTGGTAAAGAACCCACCTGCCAGTGCAGGAGACATAAGAAACGTGGGTTCAGTCCCTGGGTTGGGAAGATCCCTTAGAGGAGGGGGTGGCAACCCACCTCCAGTATTCTTGCCTGGAGAATCCCATGGACAGAGAGGAGCCTGGTGGGCTACAGTCCATAGGGTCTCAAAGAGTTGGACATGGCTGAAGTGACTTGGCAAATGGGAGGGAACTTATGAATAAAAAAATTTTAGGTGGCCCATAAAATCTCTTGAAGGGATGGAGAGACTGGCTCTGAAGTTCAGTATCCCAGGCACAGATACAGGGGTTTTAGCTGCCAGCACTTTTGAGGGGTGCTGGACTCTATAAGTAAAACTGCAATCTCTAAAAGCCAGATGAAGCTGCTCTGATGCTAGCACTTGTCAGTGGATTCTCTGAGGACTCCGTTTCTTTGAGTCACTATTTTTGCATCACCTTCTGAAGGTGGGCTCTGTCTAATCAGGTGGGATATTCCCTAAACATGGAGAGAGGGTTCAGATGTGGGGCTGCTAAAAGTAATGACAGACACATGCAAATTAGATAATTTGCATACAGTTTCTAGAACTTAATAGATGCTTCCTACTTCAGTGCAGTTCAGTTCAGTCACTCAGTCGTGTCTGACTCTTTGCGACCCCATGAATCGCAGCAAGCCAGGCCTCCCTGTCCATCACCAACTCCCGGAGTTCAGTCACATTCACGTCCACTGAGTCAGTGATGCCATCCAGCCATCTCATCCTCAGTCGTCCCCTTCTCCTCCTGCCCCTAATCCCTCCCAGCATCAGAGTCTTTTCCAATGAGTCAATTCTTCGCATGAGATGGCCAAAGTACTGGAGTTTCAGCTTCAGCATCATTCCTTCCAAAGAAGTCCCAGGGCTGATCTCCTTCAGAATGTTAGTCTGCTTCCCTGCCTACTTCTTTCCCCATCTGTCTTTTTTAGGTAAACTTTTGCTGCTGCTAAGTCACTTCAGTCGTGTCTGACTCTATGCGACCCCATAGATGGCAGCCCACCAGGCTCCTCCATCCCTGGGATTCTTCAGGCAGGAACACTGGAGTGGGTTGCTATTTCTTCTCCAATGCATGAAAGTGAAAAGTGAAAGTGAAGTCGCTCAGTCATGTCTGACTTGTAGCGACCCCATGGACTGCAGCCTACTAGGCTCCTCCACCCATGGGATTTTCCAGGCAAGAGTACTGGAGTGGGGTGCCATTAGGTAAACTCTAGTTGAGGTGTAATAAAACAAAGTACATAAATCATAAGTATATACAGGTCAATGAATTTTCATGAATTCATCCTTTTAACATCCAGAAGAGGAAATAGAACATTACCAATACCCCAGAAATTTCTCATTGCCCTCCTGGAAACTGCCTGCTTCCTTCTACTTCCCTGCCCCATCTGGGTAACCACTATCCTAACTTTGACTAGTTTGCCTGTTTTCACACTTTATGCAACCAGAGCTGTATTTTATGTTTTGTGTGTGTGATTTCTCTAAGTATTTGTGAGCTTCATCGATGTTCTTCTGCATGGCAGGAGTTGGTTTCCATTGTCCCATTGTATAGATATAATAGTCTGTTGATGGACATATGGCTTACTTCCAGTTTTTGATTAATACATGTAGTATTGCTATGGACATGAACATTCTTGCACATGTCCTTTGGTTTACGTATGTGCACATTACTGTGGGTATGTAATATGTATTATATGCAGAATACATCATGAGAAATGCTGGACTGGAAGAAGCACAAGCTGGAATCAAGATTGCTGGGAGAAATATCAGTAATCTCAGATATGCAGATGACACCACCCTTATGGCAGAAAGTGAAGAGGAACTGAAGAGCCTCTTGATGAAAGTCAAAGAGGAGAGTGAAAAAGTTGGCTTAAGGCTCAACATTTGGAAAACGAAGATCATGGCATCCAATCCCATCACTTCATGGGAAATAGACGGGGAAACAGTGGAAACAGTGTCAGACTTTATTTTTTGGGGCTCCAAAATCACTGCAGATAGTGACTGCAGCCATGAAATCAAAAGACGCTTACTCCTTGGAAGAAAAGTTAGGACCAACCTAGACAGCATATTCAAAAGCAGAGATATTACTTTGCCGACTAAGGTCTGTATAGTCAAGGCTATGGTTTTTCCAGTAGTCATGTATGGATGCGAGAGCTGGACCGTGAAGAAGGCTGAGTGCCGAAGAATCGATGCTTTTGAACTATGGTGTTTGAGAAGACTGTTGAGAGTCCCTTGGACTGCAAGGAGATCCAACCAGTCCATTCTGAAGGAGATCGGCCCTGGGATTTCTTTGGAAGGAATGATGCTAAAGCTGAAGCTCCGGTACTTTGGCCACCTCATGCGAAGAGTTGACTCATTGGAAAAGACTCTGATGCTGGGAGGGATTGGGGGCAGGAGGAGAAGGGGACGACCGAGGATGAGATGGCTGGATGGCATCACGGACTCGATGGGCGTGAGTCTGAGTGAACTCCGGGAGTTGGTGACGGACAGGGAGGCCTGGCGTGCTGCAATTCATGGGGTCACAAAGAGTCGGACACGACGGAGCGACTGAACTGAACTGAACTGAAACACTATTTCACCACCCTCCCATAATGTCTGGCTGATATGTTCTGAAGTCACAGCCTTATGGGTCTCGACTCTTCACAGTGTGAGATGGCTCTAGGCGCCGCAGGGCATCTAGCCTTGCTGGCTGGTACTCATGCAAATGACACCCCCTGGCAGTTGTGACAAGCAATACGGCACAGCGGGTGGTGCTTTCCACTGCTCTAAGCCACAGACAATATTCCTCCTTACTTCACAAGTTTCTCCCAGCTCTTCATGGGTCCCCAGGCAGCTAAGGATACCTCAGTATCACATTTTTCAGTGCTTTAAAAATCCCAACACATCGTACTGTCATCTATCCCCTCCCATGGTTATCAGCAAATATGCGTGGCAAGGACCACTCAGTTTTTGACACAGCGACCGAGCACAGCCCCTTGGACTTTGGCTGCTCCTGACTTGCTCCTGAAGAAATAGCTGCCAGGATGACACCACGATACACACCATATGGGTGCTTATTTCCAGATGTGAGCAATTATTTT
>SJYA01001673.1:123860-140235 GCA_006410615.1 Neotragus moschatus | reverse complement strand
CAGGGAGGCCTGGCATGCTGTGGTTCATGGGGTCGCAGAGAGTTGGACACGACTGAGTGACTGAACTGAACTGAATGAAATCTTGGATATGAGTGCCAAGTCACTTCAGTCATGTCCAACTTTTTTGCAACCCTATGGACTATAGCCCGCCAGGCTCCTCTGTCCATGGGATTCTCTGGGCAAGAAGACTGGACTGGGTTGCCATGACCTCCTCCAGGCGATCTTCCCAACTGATGGAGCGAATCCTGTCTCCTCTGTCTCCCGCATTGGCAGGCGGGTTCTTTACCACTAACGCCACCTGAAAAACTTGCATTAATAGCAATGCATAAATATTAGTTCTTTAATTGTAACAAATGTATCATGCTAAGATGCTAAATAGAAGGAAAACTGGGTGTAGGGTACTTGAGAACTCTATGTACTACTATCTTTGAAACTCTTCTGCAAACCTAAAACTTCTGAAACAAAAGTTTTTATTTAAAAATAAAAAATTTTTTAAAAGTTGGGATTCCCTGGCAGTCCAGTGGTTCCACTGCAGAGGGTGTGGATCTGATCCCTGGTCGAGGAATTAAGATCCTACATGCCGTGAGGCCAGAAGGTAAAAAATAAAATAAAAGTAAATAAACAAAATAGGCCAATATATTTTTAAAACTACTAAATACATTTTTTAAATTCATTCCTTTTATTTTATTGATATCTATGGATCCAAGACAGCAGGACATCACTTTGCCCTCAAAGGTCTGTATGGTCAAGGCTATACTTTTNGATCCTACATGCCGTGAGGCCAGAAGGTAAAAAATAAAATAAAAGTAAATAAACAAAATAGGCCAATATATTTTTAAAACTACTAAATACATTTTTTAAATTCATTCCTTTTATTTTATTGATATCTATGGATCCAAGACAGCAGGACATCACTTTGCCCTCAAAGGTCTGTATGGTCAAGGCTATACTTTTTCCAGTAGTCATGTGTGATGTAAGAGTTGGACCATAGAGAAGGCTGAGGGCCAAAGAATTGATGCTTTCGAATTGTGTTGTTAGAGAAGACTCTTGAGAGTCCTTTGAATAGCAGGGAGATCAAACCAGATCAATCCTGAATATTCATTGGAAAGACTGACACTAAAGCTGAAGCTCTAATACTTTGGCCACCTGATGCAAAGAACCAATTCAAAAGACCCTGATGCTGGGCAAGATTGAGGGCAGGAGGAGAAAGGGGCAACAGAGGATGAAACGGTTGGGTGGTATCACCGACTCAACGGACTTGAGTGTGAGCAAACTCCAGGAGATGGTGAAGGACTGGGAGGCCTGGCGTGCTGCAAATCCAGGGGGTCACAAAGAGTTTGACATGACTTAGCAACAACAACAACAATGGATCTTAATAACTGAATTAACCAACCATTGTTTATTTCTTCTGTTACACAGAAGAGGAACGTGATGGACCCCACAGGAATCTGACCACATGGCTGGGCTGCCCTCATAGACCATCCTTGCAGGGGGGCTCTGTTCCTACTAATATATGCCCCCAATCTTGTTTATACCAGATGTACTTGTTATTTTAATTATGTAATTTAATTAGTTTGAAATCACAAGTATAATTGCAAAAGAGTCATTATTTCTATGAAAAAAAAATAGACTGAATGGTTTGAAAAAACTTGATAAAGGCAAATAGCTAAAAATACTCCTTTGAAGATGTATGTTTTTGTACCATAAAAGATTGGGAGAAAATGTCATGAAAGTCAGGAAGAGTTCTGTACTCAGATTGTTCACATTCTTCAAGTTTTGCTCTACTTAAAGACACCAAAATTAGAAATCATAGATTGTGGCTGTTATTTCTGTGGGAATCCAAGTCATTTCAACCACAATCAAAGAAAACACCATGGTGCTATCTCAAAGGACTCTTGAATGAGCATTTATATATTTAATACAAAATAAACTGTTTAAGACATGTGTATCCTTTTTAAAAATATCCCTGCTTTACTGCTTTTTCATTAACTGACCTTTTCAATGAACCAATTACCACTGATCCCAAATGACTAACCAAGGCATTCTATCTACTGAAGATGATTTTAATTTTCATTTTTCATGCAATAATTTACAGTCCATTTTTGGCTGCTTTCCATTTTACTGGTAAATTCATGTTTTTATTCTGTATGTTTCATAATGAATCCCCCATGCAATTCTGTCACCTTTTCCCACCGGTGGACTCTAGATACAAGAGTGACTGCCTAACTGTTCTGTGCTGCTCATAAGAAATAAATGCGTCTTTTCAAATTCTTAAGGAGCAAAAGGTTCCTTCTTAGATGAACAACGTAAAGCATTCCGTGAGAGGGGGAGGAGAAATCCCTGAGAACAAAGGAACTCAAAAATGTTTGTCTGTCTATCTGTTTTAGATTCAGTGTCTGGGGAAACAATACCATTTCCTCAAAATGAAGTGAGTCTCTTTTTGAAGAATTCTTAGTAGGAGAAGGAGCAGGCAATGGTACCCCACTCCAATACTCTTACCTGGAAAATCCCATGGATGGAGGAGCCTGGTAGGCTGCAGTCCATGGGGTTGCTGAGGGTCGGACATGACTGAGTGACTTCACTTTCACTTTTCACTTTCATGCATTGGAGAAGGAAATGGCAACCCACTCCAGTGTTCTTGCCTGGAGAATCCCAGGGACGGGGGAGCCTGGTGGGCTGCCGTCTATGGGGTTGCACAGAGTCGGACACGACTGAAGCGACTCAGCAGCAAGGAGAAAGGATGAAAACTGAATAAATGCAAGGTGCTTCTGCACCACGATGACACTGGATATGAATTTGTTTCTTCGATCGCACTGCAAGCAAGATCACAAAGACATACTTTACCCTTCCCAAGAGAATCTCTCTTTCTTGGTGATGGTGACAAAGCTGTTTCTTTCTCCATTGCTAGGATCTCACTCTGATCAAAGCTGAACCATAACAAACTGTTAGAATTTTCTAAGCAAAATGAACAGCAAATGCCCTAAGGATATAACAAATGGAATTAAATGGTTATTTACAAATTCAGCTGTTCACCCCCAAAAAAAAAAAAAAAAAAGTCCTTGAAAAATTAGTGTGGTTTTTGTCTGGGATACGCTTTGGAGGAATAATTTTTTAAATAGGGCATTTATTAAAAACACACTTGGGAGACAAATGGAGAGAGCTGAAACGGATATCAGCTATCCGTCGGGAACATAAAGCAGTACAGAAGATCCAGAATCATGCTTCCTCTGATTAAGCAAGATGAAAGTTTAAAGGTGCGGCTTTGCAGTGTGCACTTAGGCTTGGATGGACTTACGACAATTCCATTATGAGCAAACTATTACCAGAAATACTGGCTGGTGAGTAGGCAGGAGACCAAGAGGAAAATCAAACAGGGAGAGAATTGTTAGAATTGTTGGGGCTGCGGGCTTCTATCTACGACCCGCACCCCTCAGACAACACCCCCATCTCCCCAAGCTCAGAGGAGGAGACAATGGAGGGTGGGAGGTGAGAAAGAAAGAGAGGTGGGGAGTGAGTGAAGGCGGGGATGTCCAGGAGCAAAGTCTCCGGAAGGAAAAGCTTCCTCTTTCTTCCCCCTCCTGTGCTTCCCACAGGCTTCCCAGGTGGTGCTAGTAGTAAAGAACCCACCTGCCAATGCAGGATTCGTAAGAGATGAGGGTTCAGTCCCTGGTTCAGGAAGATCCCCTGGAGGAAGGCACGGCAACCCACTCCAGCATTTTTGCCTGGAGAATCTCGTGGACAGAGGAGCCTGGTGGGCTACAGCCCACAGGATCACAAAGAGACAGGACTGAAGCAACTTGGCACGCATGCGTGCTTTCCACAAGAATTAACCTTGACACTAAAAGTGCCACATGAAAAGGAAAGAGGCAAACAGGACAGTCTGAGCTGCATAGCACACATTCCCTAGCAAGGTCAGATTCTGAGAGTACATCAACTTGGCTAACAAAACGTTGAGTATCCCCTCGTAATATTTTAGGGACGACAGAGAGAAAAGCAAATACATAAACGAAATACAGAAACGCAGTGACACTTTGAAAGCTTGCTCATCTTAGTCCTGGGCAAACTTCTGTTTGTATATATATTTCATCTTTCCAGTGTTTGAAGTGAAATTTGACTTAACTGACATTATTAGGGCTAGCTCTTCTATGTTTAGAACCTATTGCTATTTCCTGGTACATTCCCATGTGATTTCAAGTCTACTGTGTGGGAAAAATACAAACCTCACATTCGAAAACTGGAGGCAGCAACAATCAGTCTTCTTCTCTTCGCAGCCAGGCTCAGAACTCACCACTCGCACCGTTTCTCACGTCCTCCCATCCCTCCACCCAGGAACCGCAGCAGCCCCGTTTGTGTGTGTTCTGCCTTCTCATATAATTCCCTCTGGACATTTCCATCCACAAGTCTGTGTGGGCCTTCTAGCTAACCTTGTGTCACCAGAGTCAGCACCATTCCCAAACACTGCAGTCTTCTCGACATAGGTTACACCACCGTCTTCTCAGGAGCGAACTTCCGTGTGATCGGCTACAGCCCTCTCTTCCTAATCCCCCGCATTTCGTCAGTTATCCAAATTTTCCCACTCTGTCTCCACAATGACTCTAATTTATAGCCCCGTGGGGTTTTGAACCCCATGATAGTAAGAATCTTATCTTGCTGTTTACCTGTTTTAATTACTGTGGCCCTGACACCTAGCACAGCATCACTCACAAGGAGATACAGAAAACGTAGTTGTTGATGAAAGCCATACATTGCTAGACCTCAAAACTATACTCGTGGCTGCTCCTCTTGTGTGTGGCAGGCACACACAAGAGGATTACTTTTAGAAACCCTTTGCCAATCATTGACCTCTGACTTCACTTTTTTTATTCCGTGTTCTCTTCCTGGCCCCATCAACCCCCTATCAACACACACACACACACAGACAAGCACACACACACAGACACAGACACACACACACAAAACACACACACAGCTACCTAGCTTTAATAAATTTTCAAATTGATAATCATTACAAAAATATTATTTTCAAAAGAAAAAAAAAAGATGGTTGCCTTTTTTTTAATCTTCTAGACTTTCCTCAAAATAAAATGGAAAATTGGCAAGAGTTTAGGTCAATTTGATTAAACGTACACAGGTCAATTCAAATAGTTCAAGCCAAATGCTTTACTGAAATATTTCTTTTTCTCCATCTACTTAATTGACAAAATTGACCATATCATCAAAAGCTCAGTCTACCTCATTTGTTCCGATACATCTACAATCAAAAGTAGCATTTTGGAGCAGAATAGCTCTTTATTCATATTTATATGGAGCTGACTTTTTCTTGGTGCTGACTTTTAAAAAATGTTTTCAATAAAATTTCAAATAATGCAACTGATGTATAATGACTAAGAAAGATATGAAAGCACAATCCAAGTGACAGTCATGGATTTCCTACTTGGGAGAAAAAAAAAACTGCCACAGAGCATGTTGGGAGCATCAGAGAGTGAGACACGGGCTTACAAGCAACTGAGAATGTAGAGACAGATACAAACTATTGATAATCGATGGCAAGATGGAAATAGAGATGGCTCTGATTGCTAAGCTTCCCTGGCCTCCCTCTGCCCTCTCATCTTGCCTTACCCGCGTGGATTCCACAGGGCACCATCATAATTACCACCCACACCCCACCCTCCTCACTTTGACCTACCAGCCAAACCCTGGTCCACACTGTGCCAAGCAGCTGAACAGGACTGGAGAAAACCACTCAGCTTCCCTGGCACTCTCCTTAAAATCACAACTGCTAGGGCTTCCCTGGTGGCTCAGTGAGGAAGAATCTGCCTGTCAGGGCGGGACACCCGGGTCCGATTCTGGATCTGGGAGGATCCCACACGTGGCAGAGCAGCTGAGCCCCTGCACCATAGCTAAGAGCATGTGCTCTAAAGCCCGGGAGGCTGCAAATACTGTGCCCTCGTGTCACAGCTACTGAAGCCTCTGCGCCGTGGAGCCCAGGCTCTGCAAGAAGAGAAGCCCTGCGATGAGAGGCCCCCACACCACAACTAGGGAGCACCCCTCACACAAGTAGGGAGCACCCCTCACACAACTAGGGAGTATCACACACACAACTAGGGAGCATCCCACATACAACTAGGGAGCACACACACACCACAACTAGGGAGCACCTCTCAAACAACTGGGGAGCACCCAGACATCACAACTAGGGAGCACATAAAAACTAGGGAGCACCTCTCAAACAACTAGAGAGCATCCCTCACACCACCAAGGAGCACCCACACACCACAAGTAGGGAGCACCCACACACAAGTAGGGAGCACCCACACACCACAACCAGGGAGCACCCAAACACCACAAGTAAGAAGTACCCACACACCACAACCAGGGAGCACCCACACACCACAACTAGGGAGCATCCACACACACACACACACAAAACTAGGGAGCACCCCACACACCACAACTAGGGAGCACCTCTCAAACAACTAGGGAGCACCCCTCACACCACGAAGGAGCACCCACACACCACAACTAGGGAGTACTCCACACACCACAACCAGGGAGCACCCACACACCACAAGTACGAAGTACCCACACACCACAACTAGGGAGCACCCCTCAAACGAGGGAGCACCCCTAATACCATGAGGGAGCACCCACACATCACAACTAGGGAGCATCCACACACACACACACACACACACAACTAGGGAGCACCCCACACACCACGAAGGAGCACCCACACACCACAACTAGGNCAGAATAAAGTCTAAATTCTTTAAGCTGCCACTCAAGGCTCTCCTCCCGACACACACACTATAAATCACCTTGAGAACTGAAGACCAAGGGTACTCACTTGCTTCCAAGCCCTGGTTTAGGCAGTTTGCCCCACTTGGAATGGCCTCTTCCCATCATCACCACACACACACACACACACACACACACACACAACTAGGGAGCACCCCACACACCACGAGGGAGCACCCACACACCACAACTAGGGAGCATCCCTCAAACGAGGGAGCACCCCTCATACCACGAGGGAGCACCCACACACCACAACCAGGGATCACCCACACACCACAAGTAAGAAGTACCCACACACAACTAGGGAGCACCCCTCAAACGAGGGAGCACCCCTAATACCACGAGGGAGCACCCACACACCACAACTAGGGAGCATCCACACACCCACAACTAGGGAGCACCCCTCACACAACTAGGGAGTATCACACCCACAACTAGGGAGCATCCCACATAAAACTAGGGAGCACCCACACATCACAACTAGGGAGCATCTCTCAAACAACTGGGGAGCACCCCTCACACCACGAAGGAGCACCCACACACCACAACTAGGAAGCACCCCTCACACAAGTAGGGAGCATTCCTCACACAACTAGGGAGCATCAAACACACAATTAGGGAGCATCAAACACACAACTAGGGAGCATTCCACATACAACTAGGCAGCACATACACACCACAACTAGGGAGCACCCCTCAAACAACTAGGGAATACCCATAAGACCACGAGGGAGCACCTACACACACACAACTAGGGAGCACTCACACACCACAACTAGGGAGTATCCACACACCACTAGGGAACACCCCACACACAACTAGGGAGCATCCCACACACCACAACTAGGGGGCAGCCCCTCCTCACTGCAACTAGAGAAAGCATGAACAGCAATGAAGACCCAGCACAGCCAAAAATAAATAAACAAAAATATTTTTTAAAAACATCATGAGTGCTAATCTCTACCAAGTGGTTTGTAATGGAAGGCAAGCCTACAATATCCTGTGGAAATCATTTGATATTTCCTTTTTCTTCTAAACTCCAGCACTCTCCCCTGCTTCCACACGTTCCCCCCACGATCCTCCAACCGCCTGCACGTGCCCCCAGGCAGGCTGTGTCCCTTTCTGCAGCTTTTCTTGACACATCCGGACTCTGATATAAAGCCCCCTCCACCTGGGGAGCAGACCTTCCTCACACTGCCTGTCCAAGAGCACTGCCATGGGAAGAGGTTTTCTCCCTAAGGATTCTTTGCTTCCTTGCCAGCTCATGGAGAATTCGAAAAAAAAGTTTTAAAATATAATATCCAGCTTTTTTCATTGTTTTCTCCGGAAGGTCAAATGGAACACCTAGTTCGCCATGTTGTTGGTTAATCCTCTTCCTCATCTCATTTGCTGTATCAGCAGCAATGAATATAATTGCTCTCTCTTTCCTTCACATGGTATCAGGAAGCCTGCTTTCCTAGCCCTCCTTCATATCAGGGGTTCCTGTGTGTTCCGTAGACTTCGGTTCATCATCACACCACTCCTCTTCCCCATCTACACTGCTTCCTCAGCTGTGGATTCAATCAATTACCCACAACTGCCAAATGGAAGTCTGCAGTCCCCACTCTATCCCCTGAATTCCAGACTTAGAGATCCAATTCTATTGACCATCACCACTGAAGTGTCTCTAAGAAACTTCTGAAACTTAGCACATCTGAACCCAGACTCTTGATTCCAGCTCCCAGACATCCTCCCACAAACTTCTCCATCCCCACAAGCAACCCCATCCGTCCACTTGCTCAGCCCCCCAATCCTGGAGTTCTCCTTGACTGCTGTCAAGTCTCCTTTTGACCTAGAGTCTGTCCAGAGTCTGACCTCTTCCCTCCACCAAAGTCTGCCAGGTTCGAGCAGCCACTCTTTTGCTCCTAGATCATTTCAACAGAGTTTCTTTTAACTCTCACCCCTGCGGTCGATTCCAACACAGCAGCTAGAGTAAAATGGCAGTCACATCACATTACTCCTTTGCTTGAAATTCTCCAGTGCCTTCCTATGCCTCTAGTAGTTAAAGGCAAACTCTTCATTATGACTTTCAGAACCCTAAATGAGCTGAACACCCACTGCCTCTCTGATGCCATCTGCTACCACCCCCTACCCACTCTGCTCCACCTGAAGTGGACTCCTTGGCATTTATCGGCATGCCAAGTATGCCATCAAGGCTGCTCAGGGGGCTCTGTGGTAAAGAATCTGCCTACCAACACAGGAGACGTGGGTTTGACCCCTGGGTCAGGAAGATCCCCTGGAGAAGGAAATGGCAACACACTCCAGTATTTATAGCCTGGGAAGCCCCATGGACAGAGGAGCCTGGTGGGCTACAGTCCATGAGATCTCATGCCACCCCTCAAGACCTTTGCACCTGCTGTTCCTTTTGCCCAGAACGTCTTCCCAGGTACCTCAGTAACTCTTTCCTTCGCTTCCTCCAGTTCTCTGCACATATGTCTTCGAGGATTTCCTTGATGATCCTCTATAAAACAGCATCTCCCTCCAAAATTCAGCACTTGCTCTCATCCTCCTCTGTTTCGTGTTTTTATCTACCATCATCTTACACACTTTATGCTCCGTGGCTTTCTTTATGACTATCAATACCACACCCTGAGGATACTGATCCTGGACACTTTATTCAAGTCTGTTTCCCCAAACCCAAAAATATGCCTGGCAGATAAAAAGAAATCAGACAGTAATTGTTGAATAAAGGAGTTAACTGCAATTGGAGAAAGGACGTTTCTATAAATACTCAGATAACATGTACTGAGTGCTCCCTATCAGGCGCACTGAGTGCTCCCTATCAGGCACACTGAGTGCTCTGCACGCTTTGTCTTTCTAAACCTTCACAACAAACTCTGAGGTAAGCTCTTGCTGATCCCTAATTGTACAGATAAAGAAATTATAGCTGGGGGAAATCAGAAACCCACCCACCTCTCAGAGCCACTGGGCGGTGGGCTTGAGGCTGATACTGCCAGCTGCTTCTCTCCACGGTCCATTGTTTTCCTGTGACTCCACACATCTCTCAGCTGTGTCGCTGGGATGAACCTTGAGAGTAACCTTAGTATGCAGTGAGCGCTCAGTACACATCAGCAGTTAGTGATTAAAAAATTAAACTCCACACACAGTAGGTACAATACTAAACGGTAACTTAACAGATTCACAAAGCTTCATAAAAACAAATTCATGGTAACCAAAGGGGGAAGGGTGTGGGAGGGTTAAATTAGGAGGATGGGACTAGTAGATACAAAGTACTATTTATAAACTAGACAAGAATCTACTGTGGAGCACAGGGAAATATATTCAATATTCTGTAATAAACCACAATGGCAAATTTTTGTTAAAGCCATGTAGATGTCTAGATGCAACATTTTCCAGCAGAGATCCGGTGTAATGTCACTGTCTTGTTAAATGGATACCACCACTGTAAGTGTGGAATTTTCATATCTTCAGTTTTGTTCCCCAAAGCTACCTGTTCTCTGTGGATGCTGAGGTTCAGGTTGTCAAGACTTGATTACTTCCCAGGGTGCTGCTGAGCCCAACTCAGCATGCTCACAGGCACAAATCAGAAAAACCCATTCGATGAAACATCCTCTTTGAGGATAAACAGCTAGGGGTGCCTCTGGTCCAGCTCTCTGGGATCCACTCTCTAGAGTCCTATCTTCCTACATAACCCCACAAATCCTCCTGATCAAGGGAGGTAGTTGCCCTGAAATGTGCTTGGTTAGACATCTTCTCTTCTCTGCACTTGTTTTCCTGACTCAGAACCCTGCGGCTACTGATTCTGAATCCAACCCTCCCATTTCCAACGCTGTTACCTTACGTTCTAGCTCCTGAGGCTTACCAGACATGGTTCTCTAGTCAAGTCTGTGCCTGGATGCACACCTGCTCAGTCACTCCAGTTCCGTTCAGTCCAGTTCAGGTCATTTGCTCAGTCATGTCCGACTCTCTGCAACACCATGAATCACAGCACGCCAGGCCTCCCTGTCCATCACCAACTCCCGGAGTTCACTCAGACTCATGCCCATCGAGTCAGTGATGCCATCCAGCCATCTCATCTTCAGTCATCCCCTTCTCCTCCTGCCCGCAATCCCTCCCAGCATCAAAGTCCTTTCCAATGAGTCAACACTTCGCATGAGGTGGCCAAAGTCACTTCAGTCATGTTCAGCTCTGAGACCCCATGGACTGGAGCCCCCCAGGTTCCTCTGTCCATGAGATTCTCCAGGAAAGAATACTGGAGTGGGTTGCCATGCCCTCCTCCAGGAGATCTTCCCAACCCAGGGATTGAACACAGTCTCCTGTGTCTCCTACTGAGCCATCTGGGAAGCCCCAGTCAAGCTTAAGTAAATTTAATCATATTTTCTAAGTATGCAGAATCAGCAATTACACAGCCAGACAGGCTTAAGGAAAAAGAAAGAGGAACAGGTGTATGATAGCTGGCTGTCACGAGGACTCCGGTGCTTCTCACCTCCTGGCATTCACAGTTTTTATAGCCCCCTCCGACATGGAACAGGAAAGATCTACATGGCTAAGGCTAGGTCCTATAGACCTTGTGGGGTCTTCCTTGCACGCTTGGTCCATTCATTGTGGAGGAAGTCAGTGACCACGCCTCGAGGACACTACGGCAGCCCCAGGAAGAAGTACAGGCAGGGCAGAACTGAGGCCTCCAGCCAACAGCCAGCACCAAGTTGCTATCCACATACATGAGCCAACTAAGAGGTTTCTCCACACTGGCTGGCCTTCAGATGACTGAGTCCTCAGCCAACATCTTAAATGCAACTCTGTGAAAGACCCTGAGAGAGAACTACCCCTCAACTCCTCTCCTTGACAAACTGGGTGAGAGATAAAATGTTTTTTCTTCTTTGAAGCCCCTGAGATTTAGGGCAATTTGTTATGCAGCCAAAGATGGCTAAGAAAACGTGCATTCAGAATCCATTTATAAGGAAAGCAAACCTAGAATGTCACGAGCCCTGTAACAAGAAGACTTACATATAAATATAACTCGACATTCAAAATACATGAGGAATATGAGAGATGCAATAAGGGGCATCTTTTCATAAAACTTAAAGTTGTGATTATGTTTATGTGTGTGCTTAGTTGTTCAGTCATATCTGACTCTTTGTGACCCACTGGACTGCCAGCCTCCTCTGTCCATGGGACTTTCCAGGCAAGGATACTAGAGTGGGTTGCCACACCTGCCTTAAGGAGATCTTCCTGACCCAGGGATCGAACCCAAATCTCTTATATCTCCTGTGCTAGCAGGTGGGTTCTTTACCACTTTACCACTGGGCAGCCCCTCCCAGGTGGTGCTAGTGGTATAAAATCCCCCTGCCAGTGCAGGAGACAAAGGTTTGATCCTTGGGTTGAGAAGATCCCCTGGAGAAGGAAATGGTTACCTACTCCAGTATTCTTGCTTGGGAAATTCCATGGACAGGGGAGCTTGGTGGGCTATAGTCCATCATGTCACAAAGAGTCAGACACAACTGAGTGACTAAGTGTACGCACACACACAGAGACACACAGACACTCACACAGGTTTGATCTCCGTTTGGGGAACTAAGATTCCACATGCTGCATGTCTTGGCCAAAAAAAAAAAAAAGACCACTTTTTAAGATCCAGAAAAGCTATCAGAGTGATACCACTTATTTTTATGGACCATTTCTTCTAAAAAGGAGGAAAGAGTAATAATAAGAAACACTACTATTTAATGAGTAAACATCACTGAATAGTTTTTGCATTAATGGTTGTATATGAAGTGAAGTCAAGTCAAGTTGCTCAGTCGTGTCCAACTCTTTGCAACCCCGTGGACTGTAGCCTACCAGGCTCTTCCATCCATGGGATTCTCCAGGCAAGAGTACTGGTGTGGGTTGCCATTTCCTTCTCCAGGGGATCTTTCCGAGCCAGGGATCGAACCCAGGTCTCCCACATTGCAGGCAGATGCTTTAACCTCTAAGACACCAGGGAAGCCCAATGGCTGTACATAGCAATAGTAATTACTGCTTTTTTTTTTAAGTTAGTCAGTGAGAGGCATTATCCAGAGCACTTTACACATATTGATTCATTTAATCTTCACAACTACTTTATGACTGGAATTCCAGTATTATCCCCATTTTACAGATGAGGTAACTGAGATAGAAAGAATGTAAGGAATGTACTAAGGTCACAGGGATAGCAACCACTTAATCCCCACAGCAGCACTCTGACAGACACAAGCACTTCTTAGCATAAAGTGTTCCAAGTTCAAGGCCAAGCTCTCCCATGCTCTTGCACACAACAGCCCCAGGGCACCTATTTCACATAGAAGGGATCTTGGAAATTCACTCAGTGTCTTACAACAAACAAACATCTCAGGTTGGAACTGACCCCAGAACAGACCCTCTTACCCATTCAACTGTTCTAGAGAAGCCCAGTTTGGCTGGGCCAGTGGCATAAATGTATAGCTACTTGAGGAGGTCTTCTCCTGGACAGTTGCCAGAGGAGCATTTTAGTTAAAAGCTTTCCAAATGCTTGAATCATGCCAGCTGTCTCCCAAAGGACACTGGAGATCTTCTCTGTTGGCAGAGGGTGGATTTTACTGATGTCAAGTCAACAACTGGTAATATTTGTATTTAACAACAACAGCAATAAGCTCTAGACACCTTCCCACTTTTCATCTCATCCTGATTACAAAACTGATTCAACATTTACTGAATACCAATAAAGGTCTATATAATCAAAGCTATGGTTTTTCCAGCAGTCATGTACAGATGTGAGAGTTGGACCATAAAGAAGGTTGAGGGCCAAAGAAATGATTGTGGTGTTGGAGAAGACTCTTGAGAGTCCCTTGGACTGCAAGGAGATCAAACCAGTCAATCCTAAAGGAGATCAGTCCTGAATATTCATTGGAAGGACTGATGCTGAAGCTTCAATACTTTGGCCATCTGATGTGACAAGCCGACTCACTGAAAAAGACTCTGATGCTGGAAAAGACGGAGGGTTGGAGGAGAAGCGGGCAACAGCAGATGAGATGGTTGGATGGCATCATCAACTCAATGGACATGAGCTTGAACAAACTCTGGGAGATAGTGAAGGACAGGGAAGCCTGGCGTGTTGCAGTCCATGTGTTGGCAAAGAGTCAGACACAACTGAGCAATCGAACAATAACTATGTGCAAATCAGTACGATGATCACTAAGGAACATCCAGTTACACATAATTTACCTGAGTATATCGATTTCGAACTTATAACTCTCAAGAGAAGTTAAAAGAGCTTCAGTGACCTGTGGGATAACAGCCATGGCACTAAAGAAACTTACAGGACACACAGGGGGAATTCAACCTCTGCATCCTCTAGGAAAATTCAATACAACTACGTCAGAAAAAATAAATTAGACTAAAGGTCAGCAGATCTACCCGAATGACTTTGAACAAGTCGTTTCATTTGGCCACTTCCATGCCTTCGTTTGTAAAACAAAAAGACTGGCCTACAAAACAGCGAATCTCTTCCTACTGCTGACTTCTGTCCTTGCACAATTAGAATGTCTATTCAGACAACATGCAAGACAGCAGGACTGAGGTGGGACTTGGCACATGGAGTGGTATCAGGGACAGAAGATGGTAAATATCCAAACCCCAAAGCCATTCATACATGAATTAGGAGGACTTCATATATATAAAGTGTATATATATATATATACACATACACACATACACACACATGGCTTCCTGGTGACTCAGTGGTAAAGAATTCACCTGCCAATTCAGGAGCCGCTGGAGCTGTGGGTTCCATTCCTGGATGAGGCAAATCCCCTAGAGGAGGAAATGGCAACCAACTCCAGTATTCTTGCCTGGAAAATCCCATGGATGTAGGGGACTTGTGGGTTACCCTCCATAGGGTTGCAAACGAATTAGACATGACTGAGCACGCATGTGACACAATGTATATATATATGCACACACACACATATATAAAGACCCAGGAAAAAGAGCATTCCAAAGTATCAGCAAAAATGTACTGCATTCTCCAAGACTTGAATAAAACTGGGACACCAGAAATAGTAACCTAGCTAAGTAATGGCAGATGTACTTGACACTTGGTTAATGGGATCTAAAGAAAAGTAAACACGAGCCCACACAAATGCATACGTGCATATACCGCACACACACACACTCAATCCCTCGCACAGAAGTGAGGGAGGCTTCCCACTCGCTCAGCGGAGCACGAAGCCCGGGCAGGCGTCAACATGAATCTTACCCAGTCTCGTTGCACTGCACCAAAGCCCCGGAACGCGCAGTACGCTTGCGCACGCCACACGCTTTCCTGCGAGCACAAAGGAGGCCCGGGAGCTCTCCCAGACTAGGACGCTTTAACCAGCCAGGTAAAGGCGCTCATTGAACCAGTGGAAAGGACTAGAAGCCTGAACTCTGGCTTCCTGGTTAAGGCAGCTTTACACCCGACTCTGCAGTACCGGGGAGGAAAGGATATTCTGCCCGGATCCTGCTGGGAATGAATCAAAGGATGAAGAAAGTTGCTTTTTGGTGCCTACGAGTGCCTTTTCCTGTTCAGAAGGATCTTCCATCTTGGGCACAGAACATAGCAAAGTAAATTCAAGAGGAAATGACAGAAATAGGGAGGACACTGAAGTGTTCAGCAAACAGGAGGCCAAAACGGCTGCTGCCTGTTGCAAAACTGCAAAAAATGCTCTATGGGCATCCATTAAAGGGATGAGAACAAAAATTCTACAGAATTAAATGGTAACAACCTTTTAATTCCCTGCTCTGCTGCGTAGAAGATGTCAGGCCCTCTCCAGATCGTCATCATGCATTTGGTTTAGTCTGCGAATCTCGCTTACTCTTGAACCAGTTAAATTTGAATTTAATATTTGGTTGAAACCACTGATAAGGTCTCCATGACCTTTCATTTTTCACCCACGCGTAGATCTCACTCACAAGATAGTCAAGAGGCTCACTGCCCACGACGTGACCCTAAGTCATCCCTTCACTGCCAATTAGAAAATGATTTAATTTAGGGCTCATTTTGTTTCCCTCGGAAATGAGGACTTTCTTTCTAGCTCCATGATTCTGACATCAGCTTTTATTGGGCAAACCTTGGAAGGGCTTTAACTCTAACCCACATGATGGAGAGAAGGGGAAATGCCCCATTATTCTTGCCCCCTTTAATCTTGTTAAGGTGAAACACACACACTCTCTGCCTCTGTCTCTCTCATTCCCCTTCCCCTTCCCCTTCCCCTTCCCCGCTTTCATTACTTGAGAGTCTTTGGGGGATTTTTTTCCTCTACTCTTTATTTGATTATTAACTACTTAAAGTGAGGAGTCCTGGCAGACAGAATCCTAAAATTTAAAAAAACAGAAATGACCTTGAAGAGTATATGGAATTGATGAGGCTGATAAATACTAAAAGAGAGTTAATTTTTCAAACTATTGAGAGAATGGAGCCCTTTCTCTTGAATGTGAGCTGCACTTCATGTGTATCTCTGTTGTGTCTGTCCTCAGGATTCGTGCCCAAGGGGACAGAGGAAAGCAAGGAACAAAACCTTTCTTTCTGATTTTTTTTTTTTTT
>SJYA01001673.1:80550-123760 GCA_006410615.1 Neotragus moschatus | reverse complement strand
GAAATAGGGAGGACACTGAAGTGTTCAGCAAACAGGAGGCCAAAACGGCTGCTGCCTGTTGCAAAACTGCAAAAAATGCTCTATGGGCATCCATTAAAGGGATGCGAACAAAAATTCTACAGAATTAAATGGTAACAACCTTTTAATTCCCTGCTCTGCTGCGTAGAAGATGTCAGGCCCTCTCCAGATCGTCATCATGCATTTGGTTTAGTCTGCGAATCTCGCTTACTCTTGAACCAGTTAAATTTGAATTTAATATTTGGTGGAAACCACTGATAAGGTCTCCATGACCTTTCATTTTTCACCCACGCGTAGATCTCACTCACAGGATAGTCAAGAGGCTCACTGCCCACGACGTGACCCTAAGTCATCCCTTCACTGCCAATTAGAAAATGATTTAATTTAGGGCTCATTTTGTTTCCCTCGGAAATGAGGACTTTCTTTCTAGCTCCATGATTCTGACATCAGCTTTTATTGGGCAAACCTTGGAAGGGCTTTAACTCTAACCCACATGATGGAGAGAAGGGGAAATGCCCCATTATTCTTGCCCCCTTTAATCTTGTTAAGGTGAAACACACACACTCTCTGCCTCTGTCTCTCTCATTCCCCTTCCCCTTCCCCTTCCCCTTCCCCGCTTTCATTACTTGAGAGTCTTTGGGGGATTTTTTTCCTCTACTCTTTATTTGATTATTAACTACTTAAAGTGAGGAGTCCTGGCAGACAGAATCCTAAAATTTAAAAAAACAGAAATGACCTTGAAGAGTATATGGAATTGATGAGGCTGATAAATACTAAAAGAGAGTTAATTTTTCAAACTATTGAGAGAATGGAGCCCTTTCTCTTGAATGTGAGCTGCACTTCATGTGTATCTCTGTTGTGTCTGTCCTCAGGATTCGTGCCCAAGGGGACAGAGGAAAGCAAGGAACAAAACCTTTCTTTCTGATTTTTTTTTTTTTCCAGCTGCTGTACAACGCCCTCTTCCTGTGTCTGTGGAGTGACAAGCCCTGAGCTCTAGGGGAGCGACACTCTGAGTTTCCTTCTCTCCAGAGTTAACCCCATCATTTGGGGCCAGCTGCCAGGCCAGATTGTTCTCACTTGGGGGTGGGAAGTGATGGCCAGGGTCTCATCTTCAGGAGCTCAGAACTGCATCCAGGGCATGACCTAATTCAAGCTCGTGTCCTTCTACTGTGCCAGCATTACCTCTGCTGATATTTCCAGCTGTGTCCCATATGGCCCACGTCCGTTCATTTACACACACACACACACACACACACACACACACACACACTTCGGAAAGGTCTGGTCAGCCATTTAAATAGGCTCGAGGCTCTGACTGCATCTTCATTCAGTGTCCTTCCATTCATTACAGCCCGCGTGGTCCAGGGGAAGAGGTTATTTCTGAAGGGTGTGAGGAGAGATGCATTTGAAAGTGCGTTCCTCAGGGAGAACTGAGCTGTTCTTTTCTAAGAAGGTCATGAAGAGATCACGTTGCGTTAGGAGTCTCTCTTGCCCTGGTTTCTGGGCCCTGGAGGGTTGAGCTTTATGATCTACCAGGTACAATTATCAGATGAGTGCTGAAGAAACATCTTTTTCTGTGTGAAGCTTTCAAAGCAAAACTAAGTTTTGTCAATGATTTTCCCCAGAAAAGATGAGTGTCTTTAATTTGAGCTCCAATGCTCCTGCTGGCAAGCATCCAGACTTTCCCATAGCTGAACTGGGCTGATTTAAAAGTCACCTTGTGAATTGGGGACAGGATGCAGGTATGGAAAAACACTACCATCACTACTCAGAAGTACTGTCATATTAGCAATAACCGAAAAGAAAGCTGTAGAAAGGAGAAGGGAGGGGGAAGGGGGAAGCTGAGGAGATTAAGGGTCAGCACCAGGCGGTACAGCAGTAAAGAACCCAGCTGCCAGCGCAGGAAACACGAGACACAGGTTCCATCCCTGGGTCGGGAAGATCCCCGGAGGAGGGCATGGCAGCCCACTCCAGTACTCTTGCCTGGAGAATCCCATGCACAGAAGAGCCTGGAAGACTACAGTCAACAGGGTAACAAAGAGTCAGATGTGACTGATGCCACTCAGCACACATGCATGGAGCAAAGAATTTTTTCTAAAGGTGTATAACACAAGATATTCAAAATGAACAAAGAACTGAGCTGTTCTAAAGCACAACTGCAGAGGCTGTTCTTCAGCCTCTGATATCTGTGATCACATCTGAGAACAGATCACGTCGCCCCCTTCTCTTCCTACTTCTTGGAAATACAGAAGACGTATCACAGCATCCACCAAATAAAACAGAAGAATGTAAGTAGAAAACGTGCTGACGCACCTAAATGTTTCTTTCGTATCCAAACCAGACAGAAACAAGTATTTGAATATTATTAGGGACTCGTATTTTCCAACACTTGTTTACTATAGCTCACGGTAGGGACCTTTCATAGGAAAAAGAAAAAGGAGAGAGGGAGATTGGTTTTCCTATTTTCCAAAGTACTAAGTACACTGTACTACACTTCATACTTATGGGACAGTAAATTTGAATTTAACAACCAAGGGACCCGAGTTTCAGTTTAGCTGTGCTGCCAAGGACTGCTTGGCTTTTCCTGACAAACTCTGAGTTTCAGTTCCCCCTCTGCTAAATAAAGGGCTCCATTCTCTTTGAGGAACTGCCATTGTCCCCTTTCGTATCAACACTCCTCGCATTCCCATCCTGTGACATATGAACAACGTTCAAAGCCTAGGAGAAGGGTAAGTCTGACTTGCTGCTTTTGATGAAAGTGAGGAAAAAAGGCTCTGAAGTGGGAGAGAACTGACAGTAGCAGCTATACCTGGACACGACTGATGTTTTGTTTCCAAAGGGGCTCCATGGACATAGTCTCATTCAAGTCTCACAACAGACCTTGGAGGCTAACGTTCACAGGTGAATTGAATGGGGAAATTTAAGGGTTATCCCAGGACCCTGGAAAATATCTTTCCTATGTCCATAAGATGTGCATGACTCGTGCACATGAGGCCTTCCATGAGCATGACATGGAATTTGGGCCAAAAGGTTGGAAATGTCTGTACATTCCGTCACAATCAAATCTACCAAAGGACGTGTTTCCCACAGACACGTGCTGCCAGGATCATGTCATTTCCCTCTTCATCCCAGTACTGTTTTGATGTTCCAACCACTTCCTGGAAACCTTGAACTGATAAAGACACTCAGCGCCAGCCCGAGGAGCACTCTCACGGCAGCTGTTTATACTTGAAGGAGGTGTATTTTCCTTTTTTAGGGCACAAGTCGGAAGGCTGCCTACAGCAGAAAGCTACTGCCGATTATTTTGGTCCCAATCTTGTCCTCAGACACAGAGAGAGGGAAAAAAATAAAGGAACCAGCCCTCCGGCCACTGCTCCCCCGGGCTGTGTGAGAAGGAGGTAGGTGAGGAGAGGAGACCAAACCCAAGAAAGACAGCGGAGTTCCCTCTCCTCCTCCATGGGACGCAGGCCCGTGTGACGTAAGCACGTGGGCTCTGCATGACGTCACGCACACTCGCCTGCCTCTCCCTGGGCCAGAGCCCCTGGAGCAAGTTTACATTTAGTTCAAGGACACTGGAGCCCCTTAGAACACTGAGAACGTTACAGTGCTGTAGGGGTATAGGAAGCTCCAAGCAAGGCTCCATAGCAAAGCTCCTATTGATCTAAGCAACAGGAAGTTTAAGGATGTATTAAACCTGAACTGTGAACAGAGCGCTCAGCCTTGAAGGTACAACTCAGCATAAGACTGTCTTGAATTTGAAAGAACTCACAGGCAGTGAAGGCTGGTGTATAAATAGTCAAATTTCACCTAAGTGCTTGGTCTTTTTTTAATAAATTACAGCAGAAGCAGAGAACTCAAATTATCTGAGAACTAGAAGGTAACAGGGCAGGCTCAGCTGGTAAAGTTGGTTAAGAATCTGCCTGCAATGCCTGAGACGAAGGTTCTGTCCCTGGGTTGGGAAGATTCCCTGCAGAAGGAAATGGCAACCTGCTCCAGTATTCTTGCCTAGGAAATCCCATGGACAGAGGAGCCTGGTGGGCTAGGCTCCACGGGGTTGACTGAGTGTCAGAACATCACAGATGGTAGCATTTGAGCTTAATCATGAAAGAGGAAAAAGAGTTTATCATCAGAGCTGCAGGAAGGGTATGCCATTCACAGGGAAGAGCCTAGATTTTACAGGAAATAGTGAGAAGTTTAGTGTGGGCTTTGTTGTGAGTGGACCAAACAAGAGATTCTTTGGGAGTTACCTCAAAAAGGCAGAGGGAAGAAGGAGTCAAAAAACTTTTATTTCTTGGCTTTATTTATTAATTTTTTCAGCCACACCACACAGTAACCTTTTGAGGGTCTTAGTTCCCCTATCAGAGATCGAACCGTGTCCCCTTCAGTGGAAGCACAGAGTCTTAAACACTGGACGACCAGGGAAGCCCTAATTTATTTTTAGATTAATAAAATAATTATATTTGAAAGGTATATTTCCACCTTTAACCCAAGTGAAACTGAAAGTCACTCAGTCGTGTCCAGCTCTTTGCAACCCCATGACCCAGAAGGCTCCTCTGCACATGGGATTCTCCAGGCCAGAACACTGGAGTGGGTAGCCATTCCCTTCTCCAGGGGATCTTCCTAACCCAGGGGTCGAACCCAGGTCTTCTGCATTGCAGGCAGACTCTACCATCTGAACCACCAGAAAAGCTCAACCCAAAGAGACATTTTTTTTTCTTTTAGTTAAAGAAGATATTCACCACAACCTTAAATTCTATGGAAAATTGCCTCTAATCATTAGTCCTTATGATTTCAACAGTCCAAATTCAAGAGTAACAACATGACCCAAAAACAAAATAACAAATCCCTCCACAAAATAACACATGGCTGTTTAAGACAAAGAAATAAAGTAAGTTGTAAAAGTCCATAATTAAACAAGGACTTATTGAATAGCAATTCTCTGCTTTGAAACCACCACACCTGTTTTTCATCATCACAGGAAATGCAGCAGTGAGGTAAGAGCTCTGCCAGCTTGAGGCAGAAAGACACAGCCAACACACACGCACCAAGATGTTCCCTGCAGTTAAGAAAATGCTCCTTGTGCCACACAAACCACAGTCACGAGGTATTACACATTGAAAAGCAGTGGTGGCTCATAAGCTGAGATGTCAATGGGGGTGGAGGAAGAGTGAGATTTCTTTCTGCTGCCTGTTAAAATAGAAAATCTATCTCGTGCCAAAGCAATTAGCATTGTGGTTTCCCTGACAGGGTCATCATACGAAATGAAGTTATCAATAAAGTCACCAACATCTCCATGTAGGTACCATCATGTCTTAGTCAAATGGAATGATTGTTCTTTCCACAGATTTTCCAAAGCAGCTCTCATATGCACTTACCCTTTACTGAAGTCCCATCCCTTTATGGCAAATAGATGAGGGAAAAGCGGAAACACTGACAGATTTTATTTCCTTGGGCTCCAAAATCACTGCAGATGGTTACTGCAGTCATGAAACTAAAAGACACTTGCTCCTTGGAAGGAAAGCTATGGCAAACCTAGACAGCATATTAAAAAGCAGAGACATCACTTTGTTGACAAGGATCCATGTAGTCAAAGCTATTGTTTTTCCAGTAATCATGTTAGAATGCAAGAGTTGGACTATAAAGAAGGCTGAGTGCTGAAGAACTGATGCTTTTGAATAGTGTTGTTGGAGAAGACTCTTGAGAATCCTCTGGATGGCAAGGAGGTTAAGCCAACAATCCTAAAGGAAATCAACCTAAATATTCATTGGAAGGACTGATGCTGAAGCTCCAATACTTTGGCCACCTGTTGCAAAGAGCCAACTCATTGGAAAAGACCCTGATGCTGGGAAAGATAGAAGGAAGGAAGCGATGGGGGCAACAGAGGATAAGACAGTTGGATGGCATCACTGACTCAGTGGACTTGAATTTGAGCAAACTCTCCGGGAGATTATGAAGGACAGGGAAGCCTGGCATGCTGCAGTCCATGGCGTCACAAAGAGTCAGACAACTGAACAACTGAACAACAACATACTAGTTTCTGATGACTACGTCCTCAAGAGCCACATCCACTTTCTGAAGTGAAGGGGCCGAGTCCATAAGTTTTCTTGTACAGGTCACTTCAACCAACCAAGCATATCTTGAGTTTTCCATGTATTGTTCTAGGTACAAGGACTCAACAACTAATAAGAGAGCCTTCCTGCCCCCATGAGAGTTGGCAGTGTCATCTTATCATCACAGTGACTCACAAAACAAGTGTTCTGACTAAGCATTCATGAAATACGGGGCAAATAAATAGGTGGACAGACAGGCAACTAAAGAAGTGCCAACTGCTATTTCAAAAAGGCTCAAGATGAGAGTGGCAGCTTGTAATCTGAAAGTTCATTTCTTCTCTCAGAAAGGAAATCCTCTCCTGTATTTTGACTGTTAAACATTTCCCACTAGGCTCCAAACCAAGCGCTTGACCATACCTGTCAGGAGGGTTCATTCTATTAGGAACCAGGTAGAATGTGTTATTTATCTCATTTCTATCTGCTTTAGCTTCAAAATTATTCATATATATAATACTTATGTTAATATAACATAATATCCAAATAATATATGCATTTTTATAATATATATATATATATATATATATACACACACACACTGCTGCTGCTAAGTAGCTTCAGTTGTGTCCAACTCTGCGCGACCCCAAAGACGGCAGCCCACCAGGCTCCCCCGTCCCTGGGATTCTCCAGGCAAGAACACTGGAGTGGGTTATATATATACACACACATACATATACCCACATGCTTTCCCTAATAAATAGGTCAAAGAACTCAGTGGTAAAGAGAAGTATTATGAAGCCTGCTACTCTCTCCTTTTACAAAATGTCATCACCTTTTCACAAAGAAAAACACATTGCTCTAAAAGTCAGCTACACTCCCATACCTGTGAGGCCCACGGCCAAGGTGCCTTGCAGACTGCATCCTCACTGGGCAGAGAAGACCAGAACTGAAGTCTGGTTCAAGGACAGTGACTCCATGCAGTCTCTCCTGCAAGCCGCACCTGGAACGTGTCACCGCCTCCTTTGCAGGTCTGTTCTTGACTAAGCTCCTCCTTTTCTTCTTTAAACACCAGGTACTCAGCACAGGCCGGGTCAGACCCCACAGCTTCAAGAAAGCGGACTCAAAGGCATATATCAGTTTGCTAAAGTAAATATGAAATGCATTTCCTTTTGAGATATTTTGTCATCCTCCCTAAAATTGCTGAGGATCCCCTAATCATATCACAGAATCAGAGTTGGAAATTTCTGTCCCAAATAGCATGCCTCTAAAATATATTAGGTTGAGTCCTGTGTACCTTAGGGAGAATCCCAGGCCTGAAATAAACTAAGTAAGACTTCAAACACAGCAAGGCAGTGAGTCTAACACAGATTTATTAAAGCCTTAATTCCTTCTTCTTAACCTTTATAGCCAATAACTCCCCTTTACAATATCGCAGGATATTAAAAAAAAATTGTGTATTACACTGCACTCTTTCATGAACATACCAGCACTGAGAACGAGTAGAAACCAGGACATAACTACTTCGATGCATAGTTAAGCGCGTACTGTGCAGTCCCATAGCTGCATTGTTCAGGGAAGAATAAGGCGTTTGGCCAGTGCAGTCTAATTAAGGGGAAGTATGCCCTGCCAGGACACGAAGGTCTAAACCAGAAGCCTGAACGGAATCTTATATTAATCCCAGGGCGGGTGCAATACACCAGAAATTGCAAGCAGGTTGAACTTTGTGCCCGGAGACAATGTAACATTCTTAAATCCTAAATTCCTGACTTTTCAACTACAGCAGTCAACCAAGTTGCAATGACCTCCTATTATGTTACAGTTGGTTGTGGATCTGTCAAAAGTAATCAATCCTACCTGCAATAGCTAAAATATTATATTTTAAAACAATATATTTTCAGTAAATTAAAGCAGACTCAGAATTAGCTCTCCAGCATCACTGCTGTCACCTGCATGCCCAGGAGGTTTTCTTGAGTGTGAGAGAGGGGACTAGACATCCACAGCACGTCAGGGACGGAACATTCAGAAGAAAAGGCCAAGCGCCATGCAAGCTGGATACATAACACTTGGAGGAAGGCTGAGGATGAGGTGGTTGTAGGGCGTCACCGACTCCATGGACATGAGTTTGAGCCAGCTCTGGGAGTCGGAGATGGACAGGGAAGCCTTGTGTGCTGCAGTCCACGAGGTCACAAAGAGTCGGACACAACTGAGTGACTGAACTGAACTGACGGAAAATCTAAACAAACTGTATTTACAGTTTGCCTGAACTAGCGCTCTTGAACTCTATGTGTATGTTTGCACATAAAATGTTACAAAAGTTGACACCTTGTTTCTCAGCCATAATATTATAGAACTTCATTTTTTTTGTTCAGATATCTCAAGTAGACCTAAGCTGATCCTAAAACCTCTGAGACATATGAAGATTACAATAAAAATAACATAATCCTCACCCAGAGTATCCCTGTGATCATCACCATTAGATGTCGACTTCCTCGGGGATGGCTGAGGTGTGGCAGGCATGTGCCTGCCCACAGTGGGTCATAGCATCACACTTCCTTAGGTTGTACTGTTACTGAGTCCAAGCTCATTCTGCTTGCCACATGACAGGCCGATAAATCTGAGAGGTGAGGATTTGAAGCAAGAAAGAGACTTTAATTGGGAAGCCGGCTGACGCAGAAGATGGCAGGCTAGCGCCTTAAAATAACCATTTATTGNACTTCCTTAGGTTGTACTGTTACTGAGTCCAAGCTCATTCTGCTTGCCACATGACAGGCCGATAAATCTGAGAGGTGAGGATTTGAAGCAAGAAAGAGACTTTAATTGGGAAGCCGGCTGACGCAGAAGATGGCAGGCTAGCGCCTTAAAATAACCATTTATTGGAGTCTGGATACCAGACTCTTTTATAGATAAGGGACTGGGGGGTGGGGGAGAGTTGAGGAAGCAAAGTAAAAAGGCCATTAATCTTGTAAATGTCTCCTAGAATGGCAAGCCTCAGGCAGGGGATGTGTAAATTCCTTCCTGCCTGCCATTAGCAGGTGGACAGGGCTCTGAACAAAGGCCCTTTTACTTTAAATCAGGCAGACGGGCAGGGCTTTCTGTATGATTATAATAACAAAAGTAACAAAATGCAAGTTGAAGAAACAGTTACAACAGGGTGTCAGAACTGGCTTCTCTGCGTATGGGAGAAGGCAATGGCAACCCACTCCTGTACTCTTGCCTGGAAAATCCCACAGACAAGAGGAGCCTGGTGGGCTGCAGTCCATGGGGTCACGAAGAGTCAGACATGACTGAGAGACTTCACTTTCACTTTTCACTTTCATGCACTGGAGAAGGAAATGGCAACCCACTCCAGTGTTCTTGCCTGGAGAATCCCAGGGACCAGGGATCCTGGTGGGCTGCTGTCTGTGGGGCTGCACAGAGTCGAACACGACTGAAGCGACTTAGCAGCAGCAGCAGCTACAATAGTATGGCTGCTTTCTGTTGCTTTTGTGGGTCATGCCACATTCGTTCATTCAGTTCAGGCAGTCATTTAACTCTTTGGACACGTGGTATAAAGAGAACACCTCGCTAATGTCAGTATATCTACCTGTGGTAAGGATGCATTTTACTCAGTAGGAATGAGACTCTTAATTGGTCTCTAGATTGGAGATGTGCTGGTTTCAAAACCTCGTTTGTTTTACACCCTTCCCCAAATGTAGGACCACGTTCTCGGGGTGCTCAGAGGCTGGAGCAAGCACAGAAGGCATGAGAGCCTCGCTTGTCCTCGCTCCTCGCTCCCCATGGGGAGGAAGCACCCGCCCCGTCTGACCAGCCCAAAACACCAAGACCTGTCTGACTGGCCCTCTGCCCGCCCCAGATCTCTGACCCACTCTCAGGCTCTCACACTCCACCTGAGGGGCAGCTGATGGAATCTGATCAAGAGGAAACCAGTTTGATCAAGAGGAAACCCTTGCTTAGTTTCTGCCAGGTCCCTCCAATAAATCATCCTATTTAGGGTATATTTCCTCAACCCAGATAAACCCTCCCCTGCCCCAGTCTAGCCTCCTACAAAAACTGCAATATCATAAACCCCCACAAGGTGAAAGTTTGAAGCGATCACGGGCATTGGCCTTCATTCCACATCCTTGGAAATCAAAACTGACCCCAATGCCATACTTTATTTCTTCTTCGGGGTTGCTTAGGTTAGGGTTTACCCATTATTTTCCCCTCGTGCCACACATAAAAATTGATAACAGCATTTGGCATTCTCCATAACTGGGAGTGGCTGGAGGCTCCAGCCACCTTGGGTCCCTCCAGTCCCCTTGAAGACTGAGAGGATAAACAGGTCAGCATGGCCATAGGACATTCAAGGCGCAGAGGTGAGGAAGATGTTAACCACTGGAAGATTCAGTTGAGACTCTGTACACAGAAGGAGCTCCCTAGAAGCTGCGGGACCTAACCAAACCTCACACGGTCCTGCCTGCGTGCTAAGTCACGCCAGTTGTGTACAACTCTTTGCAACCTTATGGACCACAGCCCACCAGGCTCCTCTGTCCATGGGATTCTCCAGGGAAGAATCCTGAAGTGGGCTGCCATGCCCTCCAGGAGATCTGCCCAGGCCAGGGACTGAACCTTCGCCTCTGGCATCTCCTGCATTGCCAGGCATGTTCTTTACCACTAGCGCCACCTTGGAAGCCCCAGAATGTCCTGTCCAACCCCACCTGGGTTCACAGCTGTATTGGGCTCCTGGGTCTGCCATAACAATGTATCATGAACTGGGGGGTTGGGAGGGGTGCTGCACAACAGGAACATATTGTCTCACAGTCTAGAGGCTAAAGTCCAAGATCAAGGTGTCGGCTGCAGGGCTGGTTCCTTCTGTGGGTTATGAAGAAGAATCTATTCTGTGCTTCTCCTCTTGTTTCTGGGGGTGACTGGCCATCTTTGGCATTCCTTGGCTTGTCGTAGCATCACCCCAGTCTGATATATGCCTTCATTTTCATGTGGCATCTGCCTGTGGGCATGTCTGTGTCCAAATGTCCCCCTCTGTATGAGGATGCCAGTCCTGGTGGATTAAAGGCCCACCCTACTGCAGTGTGACCCCATCTTAGCTAATTACAGCTGTACTGACTCTGTTTCCACATAATTTCACATCCTGGGGTCTGCGGGGTGGGATGAAGCATCAACATGTGAATTTGAAGGGAATACAGTGCTATCCGTGACCCCAGGGGTGGTATTGATCACTATCTGTGGACCAGCTGACATAGCACCTGGGCCACAGCAGGCTGGCATTCAACACGAGGACTAAATAAATGAACGGGTGCGTGCACGGCCCTTGCTGAGGGCAACTCATCTGGTCTGGGGTGATGTGGTTTTCCTGATCCTATTGAACTCTGTACACTCTGGAGAGAAGCTGCTGCTGTGAAAAAGTTTCTGAGGCTGTTGCCTGAAAAAGTGAGGCGCTCTGAGCTGTCTGATCACAACAGAAGGCTCTGAAGTTGGAGTGCTATAAATAGCAGGCAGTCTTAGCCTTCCAAATATCATAGGTACTTATAAAAAAAAAGATTTTAGTGTCAGATAAGAGTTTTTGAGTGATTTGATTTTTAAGAAAAGGAGACCAGGGAGAACTAACTACTGTTTAATTAATTACATATACAAATGGTGGACTACATATAGATTCACAATGATGTGTCTAATCCCAGCTGCTGAAGGTGGGAAGTGATGAGCATGGAACCCAGGAGAGTGTCCCACTCTCCACTCTGGTGCTTGGATGCCCCTCTCAGGACCGTTCAGGCTCTGGATGCAGAAAAGGAAACCTGAGAATCTGGTCCTGCAAGAGCCCTGCTCCTCATCTCTGGATCCAGAGTCTCTGGGACATGCCCCAGGGCAGGGTTCTGGGGAGGGCAGGGAGCGAAGTCCAAGATGGTGTCAGTGATCACCTGCACGTGCTACTTAAATGTGAGCCTTGTCAGGAAAGTCTTTCTGAGTTCACGGGAACTTTCCAAGCACTCAAGCCAGAGTGACACGTTGCCTGTATCCTGCCATCAGCTCTGAAGCAGTGGGTTCTACAGGCTGGTGCCCGTGGCTGCTGTGCTATGGAAACGGGAGATGTCAGCTAAGTGTGGCGATTGACATAGATATAAACATACATGTGCTAAGCACTGTGTGTGTCTGTGTGTGCGTGTGTGTGTGTACAGAGAGAGACACTGATGAAAGCCACTTTGCTAACATCCCCAAATAGCTTCCACGTTTACCAAGCAAATTGTAGCTGCTTTTCCTGAGACTACCTACAATAGTGTATCATGGACAGATACACATCTGTATGGTTTCTAATGCAAAATGCATGCATATGCCTGTGTGTGTGTGTGTGTGTGTGTGTCCTCCCAAAGCAGCTGTAGGTACTGCAAAGAGTAATAGTTTGGGAGTTATTTGGGAATCCACAACTTGGATTCCAGTCTTGACCCTGGTGAAAAGGGGGAATAATGATTTGTACTGCCCAATCTGTGAGCACGAAATGAAAGAGCTGACGTGAAAGCAGCTTATGAACTACGAAAAGGACAACACTCATGAGTCTCGCAGTTGAGGAAGGGAAGGGAAGAAGCATGTGGGGAAAGTTTTGGGCGACTTGCTGTCTAGATGGAGACATGGGGGACCCTTCCCCACATGGATTCAGTCGATGCTGGCCTAGAGCCACCATGTAATCTCCTCCTGGACCTTTGCTGTGGGACTGGGGTTATCCAGGGGCAATGGTGACCACAGCCACTTTCTCTTCATGTTTATGCTTAGCCTTTCCACACTCATTCCCTCCTTTTGGAGACTAATCCCCTCATGCAATCTGAGAGGGAAGGAATCAGTTCTGCTCATTTGTAACAAAAGGCTGAATCAAGGAGGTGCCCCCACTTGGAACAGGTGCTCTTTGAAAGGGGCCGGGTGAGGGCAAGCCTGGGAACACGAGGAAGCAGGCCGACTGCATCTATCTTGTCACCCACATGCCCCGACACCTGCAGAACCACGGCCCCTCAAGTGGGTCTGAAACCTGGAAAACGGCCACCGAGATACAAGGAGGCAGTGGTGTGTGTTTATGATGAACCCCTTAGGGAATGAGGCCTCATTTCCTGTGCCTTTTGCTCCCTCCTCTAAACTCTTGGCCGTCTGGACATATAAACGAGACTCCCTGTGGAGCCAGTATGGCTGTTCTCGGAATTGAGAACACAGGCTCAACTTGTAACCAACCCAGGTGGTTGGTGCAGTTCAAACACAGAAAAACTTCAGGCTGTTCAAAAAGCATTAAGTTGGCTAATGTCTGCTTGACATTCTGCAGAGGCAGAGACACCAATCTGTAAGTTACATGGCCAGACTACAACCTCTCCTTGGCTGCCAAGCAGCTGTACAGTTTTGGAAAAACTCCTTCATTCCTATGGATTGCATTTTCTCATCAGCAAAATGACTATATGTGTATGTGTATGTGTGTGTGGCTTGTTCAGTCATTAAGTCATGTCCAACTCTTTGAGACCCCATGGACTGTAGCACACCAAGCTCCCCTGTCCTTCCTTCACTATCTCCCACAGTTTGCTCAAACTCATGTCGGTGATGCTATCTAACCACCTCAGCCTCTTCTGCCCTCTTCCACTTTTCCTTCTCCAGGGGACCTTCCTGACCCAGGAATTGAACCTGTATCTCCTGTATTAGCAGGTGGATTCTTTACCACCAAGCCACCATGGAAGTCTGTGTGTGTGTCTCTGTCTGTGTGTGTGTGTGAGTGTGTGTGTGTGTGTGTGTGTATATATATATATATATAGAGAGAGAGAGAGAGAGAGAGCGCTAGAAATTCAAATTATACTGATTATTTTAATTTCCATAATATAGATAAATGAGATGGTATGCATGGTATGATATTTTGGTTAATAAGGAGTTGCCATATAATTCTCAATTTTCAAGGAAACATAGTGTAAAAAAATGTATTTAACAACTACATAGAATATAATTTTTAAATGAATTTGAAATGTAATCCCTCTCAGAGTCATTATAAACACACATTTTCATTTAGTAGTAAATGTTGAAGTGCTCGTTAATGGAAATTTTTGGTCAGTTCTTGTTATTAGACTTTTCCATACTTTATTTTTACAAGTATATACATGCATGAGATTTTTATAGGTGAAGACAACTGAACATTTGGACTACTGCCAAAATGTGCTTGTATTTCATTAATTTTGCTTGGGCCTCAACATGTTTTCTAAATTTGAACAGGGCACACTAAATACAACAAAATTAGATCCCACGTTTGGTTCATAACCAGTAACATTCCAGTAGCTTTTGATTCTATAACTAATAAAGCAAATCATGGCTCCTCCTTATTAATTGATTTGGATCAATTTGCACCCCTCTCCCCACCTTACATTTCGACTGTCTTCAAACCCAGAAGTTCAAAATGACCTTTAATTTCTAAAACTCTTTTCAGCCCAGACTATACCAGAACAGACCAAATTCCCTCAGGCAGACCCAGGCCAAGAGTAGTCTGACTCAGACACAGCCTGGCTCAGGTGAGACTGAGCCCAGAAACACAAAGGCCAGACGGAGGACAGAGCTCTGGACACAGGTGGGCTCGCTGAGCGCTTTCCCCTCCAGCGTCCATGGGAATGAAAAGCTAATGGGCTGAAGAGATGCCTTCTAGGGAGAGAGGAAGCATTACTTTCCTAAACACACCTACATATTGCTTCTAAATGTCTCGCCAGATGCACAGAGTCCTGCCGTGAACACCTTGAGTGGTTAACTGAATGGCTTAACGCTTGCAGCTTAGCAAGTTTAAACTGCAATTTCCTGAAGCGAGCTTTACCACCAAGACGGAGACCTCACCGTGGTAATGGAGGAAATCAATAAAACATCCCCTGGTGTGGAGAACAGGGACATATTTATTACAAGTGGGGAAGACCGATTAGGCCTGTCTGTCATAATGCCGATACACTACACAATGGGTCCCAGCGGCTTCGGGGATCCCATAACTGTCCTGACTTAATGGTGGTGAGTCGTGGGCCCTAATGAACATGGAGAACTTCAAGAACTACCCACTGGATTCTCTAGAGCAGGGCACACGCTCTTAAAGAAAATTATCCCAGACTTTGCTTAGAATGTTAAGTCTTCTCATATTGATAAATAAAGATTTAATTCAACATTTCCTTCCCTGTCTACTACATGGTTTCCCTGCGATAAAATTATCTTTTTTTTTTTTTTTTTTTTTTTGCTGTGTTACACAGCTTGTGGGATCTTAGTTCCCAGACCAGGGATCGAACCTGGCCCACAGCAGTCTGAGTGCGGAGGCCTAGACACTGGACCACCAGGGAATCCCCCAAATCATAGTTATTAGCTTTGCAAAATAACGTGACACAAAGGCCCACATAGAATTTTTAAAATTTCAAAAGATCGTTCTGTTGATTGTTTCATATTAAAATGCGCATAAGTCATTCCTAAAACAGATACTGTAGTGCATTCTAGTCTCACCCATCTTTTAAGAAACATACATTTGTTCCCTTTATGTCTGACCTCTGCCTCTTCCCAGCTTAGCTTCAAATTAAAAAAAAGAGAGAAAGAAAGAAGGAAAGGAGATAAAATTCACTATGTGATACTAAAAACGACAAAATAAAAACTAGAGAAATGTTCTATTTTGACCTCTCCAGCCCTTGCTTTTCTCAAAAATTGATCCTTATGCCAGCATTTCTTAAACTGGCAAATAACACAAAGGAGAAATAGAAGGTCTGTGGTTTCTGCTTATAACACAAATTTGGTTAGCATTGATTCCAGTGAATTTTTTTTTCCATCTTCTGCCCAAGTGTAAGATTAAAAAAAGTTCCCGCAATGTCAATTTATGAGTTATTGTAATTGTAATTAATACTGCATCAGCATTTGACACACTTCAGTATATAAGAAATACTGAGAAGAAACTGCTACATGTTAGAGAACTTTTAAGCTGCATTAGTCACAAATTTCTCTAAGAATACTTGGAATTCCGAGTCTTCAAAGGCAGGATCACATGTACCTATGGATTTATAAGACCACTTTTTCTGCAGCTCATTAACCTACTCCTTTTTATTTTGTTTCCTGTCTTTATCATCAATGAAGCAAGATAACTGAGTCCCATTAAAGAGTCTGATTCATAATTTTATTTTGAGCTATCTAACAAAAATACACAAAACCCTGATGATATTCAAAAGGTATTGGTATGACATTGGTAAGAACAAAACCCTATCTCTGAGTCAGATTGAAATCATATTATTTATATAGCAATCCAGACTAAATTTAGCAAAAATGTTTTCTTTTAAAAAACTTTACTGGTTCCTCTGTGAATATAAGCTATAAAGTCTTACCACATTCCCCTTGATTCTCTTTGCCCTTTGAGAATTTAAAAAGATATGTGACCTACAATGACCAATAATCAATCGACAGAAAAAAGATTGGAGTAAAATTAACTTCCTAGTAGCAATAAAATATATTACCTGTTGACGTTGTTGTTCGGTTGCTAAGTCATGTCTGACTTTTTGCAACCCCATGGACTGCAGCACGCCAGACTTCCCTGTCCTCCACTATCTCCCATGGTTTGCTCAAACTTATGTCCATTGAGTCAGTGATGCCATCCAACCATCTCAGCCTCTGTCTGCCCCCTCTCCTCTTGCCCTCAATCTTTCCCAGCAATCATTTATCTAGGGGGTGGGGATGTAAATCCAGGTTCTGAGTTTCATTTGCTGCTCTCCAGTTTGTTACATACAACGACTAAGGAAACAAATTTAGTCCAGGTCAGTGATTATTTCACTGCAGCTAAAGTACTGCTCAAGGAAACTTAAGAGTTATGAAGCCTAGGACTGCTCCAAGGGTCCCGGTGTGCAGCATGCGTGTGTATGTTCTGAGCCTGCACTGCTGTTTGTGAGCACACACACGTGTTTGGAGGCATTACCACATTCACCTTGGCTGAAGTTATAGGGGGAAAGACAGAAAGACATTGAGACATGACAGTAATTTTGTACCCAAGGACAATAATCGCAGCTAGGAAACTCAGTGTGCCTATTACATGATCCCATTCTATGATCAAAGTGGAAAGGAGGGGTTGCAGACTCAAAAGAATGGAGGGAGAGTTGAGCTCTCTCTTGCCCAATACACACACTTACAAGAGCCTGCTGGTGTCCACGAGAGCTTGGGCTCGGCCCGCGGCCAAAGTCCGGCTCCTCCATTTACAACAAACACCAAACCATACAGATGAGGTGTCTTCCCTTGTGGAAGCGCACAGCCTGGGTGCAAAGACCCTGGCTGCAAAGCCTTTACATTCAGTCGCAACAGAGCGACCCACAGTGAATGTTGGGTAACAGGGTTTTTGTTATTACTGGGCACCAGATATCACGTGAGGCACTGATGGTTATGAAACCAACTGCAAAAAAAAAAAAAAACATTTATGAACCCTCTTTTACTTGTGAGGATACTGAGGTTAAATGAGGTAAAGTCACTTGCCCATTTACAGTTCTTTCTTTCCTTTATTAGAGACGGACATTACACTTTCATATGAGAAATTCTGTGTTCTAAGCCGCATTACAAATATCAACACATTTAAGTAGTTCATTAAAACTCACAGTTTTTTTCCCACATTCTCTGCTAACCATTAACTGGTATCTGTTGTTATTTCTGCTAATAATTTTAGAAACATTAAAAGCAAATTTTTTAAAACTTTACTGTGATTCTTAATTCAACATCATAAACACACAGAGTGCAGTCATATTTTTTTTTAAAAAAAGGAAGGTATTTTTGAAATCATAGTACATCAAAGAGAAAATGCTCAAAGGAAATGAAAGGAGCCTAAAGAGATGGGACAAGATTTCCACAAACAGCTCTCAAATATCACCCGACAGAAACAAAGAAGAAGGATGCAAAGGAAAGATGAAAAGATTGGATTGGTCTTTTAATTATACCTGGCATTACTCATTTTCCCAAAGAATTTTAAAAAGGAGTGGAGAGTATTCAGTCAGATTAAGGCTATCAACAAAAGGAAAAGGAAGCTTTTAGAAAAATGCTACTATGAGATTATCTTTCTCTTTTGTTTACTAGAAAGAATAGCCACGGTCCTTCCAACAGCACCTGGGCCATCCCAGAAGGACCATCCCCTCTGATGAGTACCTCCCTCCCCTCTTGTCTCCCTTACATCCCATCAGGTTCCTATCACCCAGCCCTTCCGGCCACCTTGGTATGATGTCAACGTGCAGTAGATATTCCCGGGTTTTTCCCTCCTCCTGGAACTCTGTTTTTCCAGATAGTGCCATGGTTAACGCCCTCAACTCCTTGAAGAGACCTGCCCTTACCTTGCTATTAAAATTCAAATTTTGCAACCTCATCCCCACCCCAGTATTCCTAATCCTATGTACCTGATAGCATTTTTCATAATGCTACCATCCTCTATCACCCAATATACCACCATTTTTCCTTTTTATTTTGTCTAATCCCTTGGTCACCCTCTACCTCTTCAATGGAATATAAGCTCGATGAAGGCACAGATTTTGTTTTGTTTTGTTTTTATCCATCTTTTCACTGATATACCCTGAGTGTATACAAACAGTACCTAATATAAACAAAGAAAAAGTATTTGTTCAATAAACTTAAAATGTGATTTTTTTTTTCACACTTGTTCAGATGGATACATGCATGCTAAGTTGTTTTGGTCATCTCTGACTCTTTGAGACCCCATGGACTGTAGCCTGCTGGGCTCCTCTGTTCGTGGGGATTCTGCAGGCAAGAGTACTGGATGCCCTCCTCCAGGGGATCTTCCCTACCCAGGGATCGAACACGCGTCTCTTGCATCTCCTGCATGGCCAGGCAGGTTCTTTACCACTAGCGCCACCTGGGAAGCCCATCCAATAGACAGTTTGTTTTTGCTGCTGCTGTTGCTGCTAAGTCGCTTCAGTGCAACCCCATAGACAGCAGCCCACCAGGCTCCCCCATCCCTGGGATTCTCCAGGCAAGAACACTGGAGTGGGCTGCCATTTCCTTCTCCAGTGCATGAAAGTGAAAAGTGAAAGTGAAGTCGCTCAGTCGTGTCCGACTCTTAGCGACCCCAGGGACTGCAGCCCACCAGGCTCCTCCGTCCATGGGATTTTCCAGGCAAGAACACTGGGGTGGGCTGCCATAAAACAAACAGATCAGCCCCTGTGCATATGACTGAGTGTTCTTGAGAGGAAAGGAAAACTTATGCTCCCTCTTATTTATGGAGTTGAAATGTGAGATGAATCATAACCATTCTGATGTTAATTCAAGTTTTAAATCATAACCTCAAAAAACAAATTATTCGCAAAATGTGAAGAATAAGCCCCCAAAGCCTACAACCACTAAATATCAAATGCAAATGACTGGAGAAAATAAATTTCTCTGCTGAAAACATAGCAGCCAATTTCTTTTTTGAAAACTCTTGCTTAATATGCTAAAAGGCACAAACAGCACAATGCCAAATCAAACTGGTGAAATAATCAGGCCAAACTTAGTAGAGAATTATCCTATAATCTAAGTTCAATTTATAAAATCGAAACCAGAAGAAGAATGCTGACTCCCTTCTTACAATTTCCTTAGCCTTGTGAATTATTTTCTTGAGACAAATTAATACCTAGTAAACAGACAAGGGACAGCATATTTAGCACCATTTCCTCAACACATACAGGAGAAAGAAGTACTCATATATCATCACGTCGCTTAGGAAATAGGGTGGGGTGACAGGAGGAACAGGCATACAAGAAAACGGCTCAAAACTATTATAAGCCTTTTAAAATCTGATATCTTAAATCCTACATTTTATTTTTTTTTACTTTATTTTTTTAATACATAAATAATTTAATTAAAAAATATAAGACTTACAGCAAAGAAACAAATCTATAATGTCAAATATTAAGGCAACAAAATATGAATAAGAAAAGGTGATNTCATATCTGCCTGATCTTTAAAAACACAATATTCAGAAAGCTAATACCTATGTCTTGCCTGACAAAAGGACACTGAGCCTTAATGAGTCAGTCAAACACGGAGAGTTCCTTAGGCTTCCACAGGGCTGTGTGTCACATAAAATCTGTCATTTTTAATGAGAAACCTTGCAAATCTGCTAGATGGGTAAATATCCAAGAGGCAAGAAACACACTATACTCAACAAATGAAGGCAAGACCAGGGCACCTCACCCTCAGGACCCATGTCCCCCTGCCAGCTGATTCACTGAACCACACAACTGGGACAGGACTCAATTTCCATCAGTTACACAAATAATTTTACTAATGCTATTCATTTTATTTGTGCTAAGTAGATTCATATAATGGTACATTCAGAAAATATTTTTTAAGATAAACCAATTCTCAATATGCTGACTTGGATTTCTGAAATTGAAAGAATTTATTAAGTAAAAAAAGAAAAAGTCAGAACAATATGTATGTAAACTATAATTTTATACTATAAAATGCAAATATGTATATGTTCATTATAAACAATACATAAAAAGAGAAGTAGATTCATTTCTATGGGTACTTATTAAATATGTGGAAACTTTCATTTCAAACAGTTAAAAGGTACTACCTCTGAAAAGGTAAAAAAAAAAAAAAGATAAACAAAAGCAAGAATCAACGTTCATTTTGACATCATAAAACCTGAGTTGTTTCATTTTAACAAGCTTGGATATTTTTCTATATAGACTACTTTCATTATAATGTTTTCTTAAAAAGAAGTGTCCTTAAAACAGAACACTAATAAGGAACTAGTACATGGCATGGAAAACTCTACTCAACACTCTGTAATGACCTATATGGGAAAAGACTCTTAAAAGGAGTGGAGATGTGAGCATAACTGAGTCACTTTGCCGTGCACCTGAAATGCACACAGTTTTGTAAATCGACTACACCTCACTAGAAAGATTTTTCAACGTGTCCCGGCCCTCCATCGGGTCGATTCCTCACACACCATGGAGGCCTCCAGCCCACAGCACACCACATGCGTCGTGTCTGTGGACACGTCGTTCACAGCATCCTTGGAAGACCTCCTCCCCAGAGGGTGGAGAGGCGCCTGCACACACGCATCTTGCCCTTTCGGAAGTGGCGGGCGCGGAGGTTGCCGAGAGTGCCATCACCTGCATGAGAGAGCTGCCAACATGATACAGAGAAGGGCACTGGGAACACAGTCAAGGCCCAGAAAGAAAAGAGTACGCTNGTCAGTCAAACACGGAGACTTCCTTAAGCTTCCACAGGGCTGTGTGTCACATAAAATCTGTCATTATTAACGAGAAACCTTGCAAATCCGCTAGATGGGTAAATATCCAAGAGGCAAGAAACACACTATACTCAACAAATGAAGGCAAGATCAGGGCACTTCACCCTCAGGACCCGTGTGCCCCTGCCAACTGATTCACTGAATCACACAACTGGGACAGGACTCAATTTCCATTAGGTACACAAATAATTTTACTAATGCTATTCATTTTATTTGTGCTAAGTAGACCCATATAATGGGACATTCAGCAAATATTTTTTAAGATAAACCAATTCTCAATATGCTGACTTGGATTTCTGAAATTGAAAGAATTTATTATGTGAAAAAAGAAAAAGAACAATATGTATGTAAACTATAATTTTATTCTATAAAATGCAAATATGTATATGTTCATTATAAACAATACATAAAAAGAAAAGTAGATTCATTTCTATGGGTACTTATTAAATATCTGGAAACTTTCATTTCAAACAGTTAAAAGGTACTACCTCTGAAATGGTAAAAAATAGAAAGACAAAAAAAAAGCAAGAATCAACGTTCATTTTTACATCATAAAACCTGAGTTGTTTCATTTTAACAAGCCTGGATATTTTTCTACATAGACTACTTTCATTATAACGTTTTCTTAAAAAGAAGTGTCCTCAAGATAGAACACTAATAAGGACCTAGTACATGGCATGGAAAACTACTCAACACTCTGTAATGACCTCTATGGGCAAAGACTCTTAAAAGGAGTGGAGATGTGAGCATAACTGAGTCACTTTGCTGTGCACCTGAAATGCACACAGTTTTGAAAATCGACTACACCTCACTAGAAAGATCTCTCAACGTGTCCCGGCCCTCCATCGGGTCGATTCCTCACACACCATGGAGGCCTCCAGCCCGCAGCACCACGTGCGTCGTGTCCGTGGACACGTCGTTCGCAGCGTCCTTGGAAGACCTCCTGCCCAGAGGGTGGAGAGGCGCCTGCACACACGCACCCGGCCCGTTCTGAAGTGGCGGGTGCGGAGCTTGCCGGGAGGGCCATCGCCTGCATGAGGGAGCTGCCAACATGACACAGAGAAGGCCACTGGGAACACAGTCAAGGCCCAGCAAGAAAAGAGCACGCTGTTGAATTCTGGGATGCTTATCCTCCCTTTAAAGAAGGCAACTCAAGGTGGCACTTAAAACAGCCTGCTCTACACACTGCTTGAAACTGAATCCTGAACCCATCTGTCATTAGCTGGGGAACTCAGAAAACTGCTTCTCCGTGCCTTATTCCACAATCTGTAAATTAGGGGTATTAATAGGGATATTATGATGTTTAAGTGACTAGGTGCAGAAAAAGCGCTTAGAACAGCGCCTCAGGCGAACATAATCTGTATTCAATGGATGTCGCTTGGAGATGGTGTTCTTGCTGTGTCTACACTAGTAAGTGGTCGGAAGGAGGGGTGACGGTGGGAGAGGGAGGGGCCAGAGAACGCATTAAAAACGGGGCCCGCTCGTTGCGCCCACCTTACAGACGTCTCCGACCAGCCCAGTTCAGACAGAATCGGGCATGAGCCCTCGAGGTCTGACTTACTGTTCTCCAGAGCTAGATGAACATACCTTCGGGCATAAATAAACAGTTCAGCGATTACACGCCAAAGTATCGTAGAAGCAGGGACATTGGAATGGAAAGATTTTCACCAACGGCAACGCTGTTATTTCCATCTAGATAGAAGACCTCACATCAGGCAAATCCTGTTTCTAATGGGCAAAACTTGAACTTTATACAGTAAAAGAGTTGTTTGCCTTTGAAAACTGATCATTTAATTTTTAAAACGTTTGGCTCCTTCTAAACAGCTATTTCCCCAAAAAAAGTTGAAATATGAATCAATAACAAAAATATATCCAACTGATACATGTTCAGGAATACATCAATCATATGAAACAAAGAATTCCTCCACCATGATTATCTATGGTCTTCACTGAGATTTGTTTTAAATTCATTTTCGATACTCAGTAGACACTGACATCACCAAAATTAGAAGGATTTTCTAATATCAAGTGGGTATCCTAGTGAATGTAGGGGATTTCCTTACAGCCAGGCTTTTAACCGTGTACTGTTTTGTTCGGAGGCCTGACTGTCTGATGCTATCAGAAGCTCCAGGGGTGCGGTCAAGAGAGCACATGAGCTGTCAGAGCCCAGCGCAGCTTATGCCTTGAGCATTTACGTGTTACCATGGTATCTGTGTGTGTGCACACTTGCGCATGCATGTCGCTAACTCTCTACTTGAAAGCATGAGAGGTATGTTTGGCTCATGTTTCTTTTTACCTCCATGACACAAATCCATTCTCTTCATCACCACAAAAAGACACTTCTTAACATAAATTGGAGCTCCACAATGAAGGCATGGAGAAGAANACGTGTTACCATGGTATCTGTGTGTGTGCACACTTGCGCATGCATGTCGCTAACTCTCTACTTGAAAGCATGAGAGGTATGTTTGGCTCATGTTTCTTTTTACCTCCATGACACAAATCCATTCTCTTCATCACCACAAAAAGACACTTCTTAACATAAATTGGAGCTCCACAATGAAGGCATGGAGAAGAAGGACTCAGGTGACAAAAGTTCCTTTTCCAAATGTTGTAAATGCTTATCTGAGATACAATTCTACAATGAATACCAGCTAAACCCTGGAAAAATTTTCATTCATCAATTCAGATAAAATTTATAACCACCTAATAAATGCCAGGCATNCGCTTGCGCATGCATGTCCCTAACTCTCTACTTGAAAGCATGAGAGGTATGTTTGGTTCATGTTTCTTTTTACCTCCATGACACAAATCTATTCTCTTCATCACCACAAAAAGACACTTCTTAACATAAATTAGAGCTCCACAATGAAGGCAGGGAAAAGAAGGACTCAGGTGACAAAAGTTCCTTTTTCAAATGTTGTAAATGCTTATCTGAGATACAATTCTACAATGAATACCAGTTAAACCCTGGAAAAATTTTCATTCATCAATTCAGATAAAATTTATAACCACCTAATAAATGCCAGGCATAATACAAAAATATGCTTTCACATACAACAGAAGCGCAAAAAAAACCAACAAACTATTATTGCACCTGAATATTCCTCTCCATATTCTCATCACTTTTAAGATATAAAGTTCTTTGCACATTTTGATGATTTAATCCAAATACCATGGACTCCTGCATTCTATACAGCTTGCTAGTTTTCACTTTTACATTCCTTTCCCGTAATACTAACTGAAAAGCAGCTCTTCTGTCACTCAGATTCCCTAAAGAAAAATGGATACAAGGAATTTTGAAGTGCACCTGAAAATGTACAATGGTTTAAGTAAAGGTACAAGCTGCTGTTCCAAATAAACTTTCATTTTTAGCCCTTCATAGCTCAGCAAAATTCTCCTTGTACAGTAAACTTTTGAATTAGATAAAGTTAAAAAAAACCTAACATCCTTTATGTGTTAACTTTCTGAAATTCTAAATAGAATTCCACTGGGAAACTATTATAGTGGTTTAGAGAAGAAATTAACCAAAATTAACTTTATGTTAAAAAACAAGCAATNTTTAGGTTAAAAAACAAGCAATCCTCAGGGAGAAGGATTTACTCTTCCACATTTACAACTTTTTCTGGGACCTAAAATACAATGAAAGAAAATGCTATAGTATACAGAATATACACAGAGTGAGTAGAGTGGATTTTTAATAAAAATGTTATTTCAACCCAAAGTATGAGGATGATTTTAAAACAAAGCTGAAAAGCTATAAAGATTAGAAACCTTTGAAGAATGAATTGATTATCCATTTTCACCTTCAGCCTTTCTAACTTTGCTTTTACTTGGCAATAATTAATACCACAAAAAGCAGTGTCTTAACATACACCCAAAAGGGAGTGCACTGGGTATAGAACCTACTTTGAAGGGGGATCCAGATTATGTCTTTTGTCAGCTTGTGGTGATTTTTAAAACCATGGCACATCATATTCTTGATTTCAAATTCATGAACCACATGTGGATGCAATTACAAGAAGACATTGTTAGGAAATCCTCCAGTTTTGAAAACTAACCTATTAAAATAATTAAACTACTTGCCCCAAAATGTACACGACTTCTCTGAGGCAAATAAGCCCAAGCATTTTAGCCTAGACGGAAATATCTTGATTGAAAATGTTGAATGTCATGAATGAGATGGAACAGGTTAAAAAGGAACAATGGAGCTTTTCTTCATCCTTTAAAATTAGGTACATTGTTTTAAGGCAAAATTGTATTCCACACAGTGCTGGTTATTTAATGAACTTAAAACCTCAAGAGGTAATGCAAGACGAAAAGATAAGTTCTCACTTCAAGTTTATGTGATCATAGGCAGTATCTCCACAGTAAGCTGAGAAAAATTGCAGACAAGAGGGCAATCATCTTTGGAAGTCAACGTCGAGGAGGAAACTGACCACTCCTCTAGCTAATCATTCACACCTGTCTCAAGTTGCCTCAGGTGGANCAAGACGAAAAGATAAGTTCTCACTTCAAGTTTATGTGATCATAGGCAGTATCTCCACAGTAAGCTGAGAAAAATTGCAGACAAGAGGGCAATCATCTTTGGAAGTCAACGTCGAGGAGGAAACTGACCACTCCTCTAGCTAATCATTCACACCTGTCTCAAGTTGCCTCAGGTGGACTTCGCTCTCCCTTGAAACACTGTTCTTCATGTTCTCCTGTCTTAGCCAAGCCAGTTCCCACTGTACATTCACCCCACATGTTGCAAAATACCCACACACACTACTGCATCAGCAGCAGATACACTCATTCTGATGGTGCACAGAGCCTATCTGGAATAATGCGGATATACAGGCCACGAACGCCAGGACGTAGGGTCTCCGCACCGAGGGCAGAAACTACAAAGCAGAGAAGATGGCAGATTGCTGCCTCGTTTAATTCTACAATATCTCCTAGTCAGATGATATCACTTTCTGATTCATAGAANCCTCCCCTAGAACCCTAGGAAACACCAGGATCCCCAGTTGACAGGCCCATTTCTGAAAGACTGTACAAATTTCAAGAGTAAAATATGAGTGATTAAAAAATATAAAGGTACTAGATATGAATCCATGTCATACTGGTGTTCTGGATTATCATATTTCTGAAGATAATTAGATTTATAAATATCACATGCTCCTTGATTAATAGTCTAAGTATCAACAACATACTATCACATGAAAGTGATGAGTCATGGCATTAGGGACATGATGGAATCTGTGATCCACGTGTGGATTTGGTGAGCATTCTGGCTCATGGGTAGTGCCAGTCACACAAGCCTCACATGTGTGCCCTCTACTGCAGGATTCTGCCTTTTATAAACTCTGCCCACATTCTACCTGGGCAGTACAGCACTGACTAAAACACAGCAGTTACTTCTATATTCTGTCTTCCTCCCTATAATAAACTCTTTATAAAAAATGTCCAAGCTTGTTCTTTCTCTGAACTTCACAATGTGATTTAAAACATAAAATAATCTCAAACAGGTAATATCTTGAAGAGGAAAAATACACATTTGTTGGAAAATAGGTTATAAAAATTCTCTTCTGCACAAGCACACTATATCATTTTTTAGTACAGACCTTTATACCAAATTTGCTTAGAACTACTAGATGTGACTACAATTTCCTTACGCACTATTGTGTGACAATCACTATGAAAAGTACCACTTTACAATTCAGTTAGTTTTAAAACTCACTGTCATAAGCAAGAATTCTAGAGTTGAAGGAAAAACACAAAGTGAGGAAGTAATCCAACAGCATTAGATGGCCTCAAAGGGAAAGAAAAANCCTTTATACCAAATTTGCTTAGAACTACTAGATGTGACTACAATTTCCTTACGCACTATTGTGTGACAATCACTATGAAAAGTACCACTTTACAATTCAGTTAGTTTTAAAACTCACTGTCATAAGCAAGAATTCTAGAGTTGAAGGAAAAACACAAAGTGAGGAAGTAATCCAACAGCATTAGATGGCCTCAAAGGGAAAGAAAAAGCCACCCAGGAAAACACAGAATTCCCATGTATTACTATCTTCTACTGTTGCATAATAAATCACCCCACAACTTATCAACTTGATACAGCAGAAAATATTTACCATCTCACAGTTTCTGTGGGACCAGAATTATCTAGGAGCATCTTAAAACATAAAGTACATGACAGAATTGGCAATAGTTTAAGAGATTTATCAGTCCTGACAATAATGCAATGACCGCATTTCAGTCACTCTACAGAAGTCACTATTTCCTCACATGTAAAGAAAATACAATTCACCTGCTCTTTAATGTTGATTTTAAAGGCCCACAGATGCCATCTTTCATGGCCTTTGTCCCAACAAGAGAAGTATGTAAGAAGTAACTAAACCTGCCTCATCCCTTGAGTCAGTAACATAAAAAGCTAAGGTATAATTGGATCCTCCGGACCTAAANAATACACATTTGTTGGAAAATAGGTTATAAAAATTCTCTTCTGCACAAGCACACTATATCATTTTTTAGTGCAGACCTTTATACCAAATTTGCTTAGAACTACTAGATGGGACTACAATTTCCTTACACACTATTGTGTGACAATCACTATGGAAAGTACCACTTTACAACTCAGTTAGTTTTAAAACTCACTGTCATAAGCAAGAACTCTAGAGTTGAAGGAAAAACACGAAGTGAGGACGTAATCCAACGGCATTAGATGGTCTCAAAGGGAAAGAGAAAAACCACCCAGGAAAACACAGAATTCCCATGTTTTGCTATCTTCTATTGTTGCATAATAAATCACCCCACAACTTATCAACTTGAAACAGCAGCAAATGTTTACCATCTCACAGTTTCTGTGGGACCAGAATGATCTAGGAGCATCTTAAGACATAAAGTACATGACAGAATTGGCAACCGTTGAAGAGATTTATCAGTCCTGACAATACTGCAATGAGTGCATTTCAGTTACTCTACAGAAGTCACTGTTTCCTCACATGTAAAGAAAATACAATTCACCTGCTCTTTAATGTTGATTTTAAAGGCTCACAGATGCCATCTTTCATGGCCTTTGTCCCAACAAGAGAACCATGTGAGAAGTAACTAGACCTGCCTCATCCCTTGAGTCAGTAACATAAAAAGCTAAGGTATAATTGGATCCTCCGGACCTAAATGAATAGGCATGCGTGCATGCCAAGTTGCGACCCCTGGAAGCCCTATAGCCCAGCAGGCTCCTCCGTCCCTGGGATTCTCCAGGCAAGAACACTGGAGTGGGTTGCCATGCCCTCCTCCAGGGGATCTGCCCACCCAGGGCTTGAACGTGCCTCTCCTGCAACTCCTGTGTTGCAGGCGTATTCTTCACTACTGAGGCACCGAGGAAGACCCCTCAAGGAGCAGGAGGAAGAGTCAGTAGGAGAAGGCTTTTCTTTAAGAGAATCCAGTCATCACCACAGACATCACGCCGTTTCAGAGGATTTGTCCCCGAGAGAGCTTATCAGGATGCACCGTGAGCTCCCAGCCAACAGACCAGTCAACTCACCGGTCACCTCGCTGGCGGGACGACCGCGTGCGTCCCTGTGACCGAGGTCCTGGGCCCACTGGCCCACGTGTCACCAGCCGGGTCACCCAGCCGGACCCTGGGGCGCGGCGTCGGTGGAACGTGGCTTCTCAGCCTCACGGAGGCGCCGGCCGCCTCGGTCCTCCTCCGTCACGGTCCTTCCCTGGAAGGCCCCCGCGGCGGCCGCCACAGCCCGCAGCCCAGAGACAGGCGCCCAGCGCGCAGCGGCTGCCCGCCCTCCCGTCAGCGGGAGCCGGACCGGAGCCGCCCCGGGGCGCCGGCTCGCTTGCGTCTCAGCGGGGCGGGCCGAGCGGAGGCAGGGGCCGGTCTCCCGGAACCGCCCTCTGACCGCCAGCTCCGCGCCCGGTGTCTTCCCCTGGCTGCAGAATTGGCCGGTGAGGGGTGCTGGGGCACGGCGGTGCGGGCTCTTGCTGCAGACCTTACGAATGGGATGTCGTAAGGCCACACGCTCTCCCGACTCCCTGGGAGTCGAGGTGGCTCTTTACCTGCTCCTGCTCGAGGTTAAGCGTGGCCGCCTTGCGGTCTGCGTGTTTGAGAAGCTCGCTCAGGACCTCCTCAACTGGTGTGTGTCCCCGAACGCACCCGCGTGAACCTGCATTTACAATCCAATAGCATCAGATAGCCTCAAAAAGGGGTGGGGCGGGGGGGGGGCGAATCACCCAGGAAAATAAAAAATTCCCACGTAGTAATATTTAAATAATGCATTGACTATTTTGTGTATCAAGTAATACACTTCTTGGAACACTGAAAGCCTTTCTATTAGCGTCACTGCTTGTTGTTGCCCTTTCTCAGGATTTATGGCTGAAGCTTTGAGCTATAGAACTACCACTGAGAATTCCAAGTTCAGGATTTGGTCTGTCTCAAACTGCCCTAGCAGAATTCTTCGACTGCAAAATGGGAAGAACAATTCTATTGACACACCCAAAATTAAAAGTATTGTAGACGATTACATTTTAAAGGAAATGGTAACAATCAGAAGAGAGAACACATTATTAAATACAAAGATTGATTTTCATGAGATCACTATGTTATCAGATACCTGGACTATTTTATTTAACCAAAGGTGGTGAAGAGTGAATTTTCCACTATACATCCAGGATTGTTCTTGTAATATCCCATAGATTTATCAAAATAATAAAGTATACATATACAAATACTCCAGATCTTATAATTTTATGTTTCTTACTCAAATGTAGTTAAATATTTATTGAGTATGGTTTGATGCACTGTGGGCACCAAACAAGTGTTAGCAGTGGGTCCCTGCCTCTAATGACCTTTAGGCCTTGGGGAAATCACACACACAGACACACAGACACACACACACACACAGACACACAGACACACACACACACACACAGACACACAGACACACACACACACACACAGACACACACACAAAACTTAACCCTTTCTTTTATTTTCAAAACTCTTCCTTCATAAAAGCAAAACCAACCAGAAAGCTCGTTCAAATCTCTTAACTCCCGCTATAATTACTCTATTCCTATGTCATCGAGTTATTGGACATAAACTTGCAACAGCAACTGGCCACCTGGATTTCTATATTCCAGGTACACTCCTAAAACACAAGTAGGTCTCACTGACTCAAAACTTTATAAAATCAAAAGTCATAACCGGATATAAAACACTCACCATGGACCCACCTTCCGTTCGGTTCAGTTCAGTCACTCAGTTGCGTCCGACTCTGCAACCCCAGGGCTGCAGCTCTTGCGTGTCCGTAAATCTGATCACCAGCTCCACAGGGTTCACTGCGTCCAGAGCACTCCCCACACCGTGTCTTCTTACGAAGAGTTCTGCCAGGTGAGCCACGGGCTGGTGTGTTGGAGGGCTTTCTCTTTTCTCTCTCTCCTTAAAACGGCCTTAACTCTCCTCTTCTCCAGCAAACTTTTATTCATCCTTGAAAAACCCCAGTTTCAGTGCAAACTACTTAACTATTTTAAGTTAAAGTGAGGTTGCTCAGTCATGTCCAAGTCTTTGCGACCCTGTGGACTGTAGGCTTCTCTGTCCATGGGATTCTCCAGGCAAGAGTACTGGAGTGGGTTCCTTCTCCAGCGGATCTTCCCGACCCAGGGATCGAACCTGGGTCTCCCGCATTGGAGGCAGATGCTTTAACCTCTGAGGCTCCAGGGAAAATAGCCCCTAAAACCCAGGGGCTATCGTAAGACTTTATATGCATTATTACTATCAGTCCTCACCACACCCCTATAAGATGTGTGTCATAATCTCTACTTTACAAACAGAGATATGAGACTGAGATACACTGATGATTTTTGCCCTAGGTTACTTTTGAACTGTGGTGTTGGAGAAGACTCTTCAGAGTCCCTTGGACTGCAAGNTTATATGCATTATTACTATCAGTCCTCACCACACCCCTATAAGATGTGTGTCATAATCTCTACTTTACAAACAGAGATATGAGACTGAGATACACTGATGATTTTTGCCCTAGGTTACTTTTGAACTGTGGTGTTGGAGAAGACTCTTCAGAGTCCCTTGGACTGCAAGGAGATCAATCCTAAAGGAAATCAGCCTTGAACATTCATTGGAAAGACTGATGCTGAAGCTCCAATACTTTGACCACCTGATGCGAAGACCTGACTCATTGGAAAAGACCCTGATGCTGGGGCAGACTGAAGGCAAAAGGAGAAGAGGGTGACAGAGGATGAGATGGTTGAATGGTATTGCCAACTCAATGAACATGAGTTGGAGCAAACTCCAGGAGAGAATGAAGGACAGGGAATTCTGACTTGCTGCTGTCCATGGCAAAGCGTCAGACACGACTTAGCGATGGAATAAGAATAACAATGAGGAGACGTGGAGATAAGACTCAAATCCACATTTGTCTGACTCCAGAGCTATATGAGTACTTAGTAATGATGTTACATACTGACTTTTAGCACCTAGATTCTTTTAAAAGTTCAAAGGGAATGCAAAAGTGTTCAAGTGAGTTGACATACAGATAAGCAGTCTCAGTGTGGTCACATACAGCTTTCTCTAAAAATTCTCCTCTCAAATCAAAGAGCTGTACAAAAACTCCCCTTCCGGCATACCTCAAGTTTCCTAGATGGTACGTTGCAATCCTAAGAAACCAGCACATTTCCAAAAGGGTGCAGGCAGGTGAATACAAAAGCAATCTGCCCATTTCTTCTCTGTTTTCCCAGGTACAAGAAAGTGGAATGATCCTGATACTCTAAGAGCAGACTGTTCATCTAAGTCACACCAAGTAACTTGATTACCTCTAAAACAGAATTTGAAAATGAATAAAGTGGTTCTTTATGATCAGCCTTTTGGAAGTCATTCAAAAGTGTAGCGGTACTACTTCAAAGAGGATAACTTGAATTTAAATCTCACTCTCTCTCCAGTGTTGTTTATCAACAGCTGAGTATTAAATTGGGACGCTTGATTTATGTTATGTAATTTAACTAGTATATCATTTAAACATTCATAATCAAGTCACTATTGGAATAAATGGAATAAACACAAGATTAAGTTGGATAGTGAGGCGCTCATCACAAGAGGAGTTAGATCAGACGGGGAAGATACTTGATACTGAGTTTCTAGAGCTGTGGTTCTGAACCTGGAATGTACACTGCAACCACCCAAGGAGGTTTTTCCAAGATGGAGGCCCAGGTCCCACCCATAGAGATGTTTATGAAGCGTGGAAACGGGTTTGTTTTTTTACTACAGGGCTTTGGAAGCTCAAGTCATTCAAGTTGATGGCCAAGGTGNAACCTGGGTCTCCCGCATTGGAGGCAGATGCTTTAACCTCTGAGGCTCCAGGGAAAATAGCCCCTAAAACCCAGGGGCTATCGTAAGACTTTATATGCATTATTACTATCAGTCCTCACCACACCCCTATAAGATGTGTGTCATAATCTCTACTTTACAAACAGAGATATGAGACTGAGATACACTGATGATTTTTGCCCTAGGTTACTTTTGAACTGTGGTGTTGGAGAAGACTCTTCAGAGTCCCTTGGACTGCAAGGAGATCAATCCTAAAGGAAATCAGCCTTGAACATTCATTGGAAAGACTGATGCTGAAGCTCCAATACTTTGACCACCTGATGCGAAGACCTGACTCACTGGAAAAGACCCTGGTGCTGGGGCAGACTGAAGGCAAAAGGAGAAGAGGGTGACAGAGGATGAGATGGTTGGATGGTATTGCCAACTCAATGAACATGAGTTGGAGCAAACTCCAGGAGAGAATGAAGGACAGGGAATTCTGACTTGCTGCTGTCCATGGCAAAGCGTCAGACACGACTTAGCGATGGAATAAGAATAACAATGAGGAGACGTGGAAATAAGACTCAAATCCACATTTGTCTGACTCCAGAGCTATATGAGTACTTAGTAATGATGTTACATACTGACTTTTAGCACCTAGATTCTTTTAAAAGTTCAAAGGGAATGCAAAAGTGTTCAAGTGAGCTGACATACAGATAAGCAGTCTCAGTGTGGTCACATACAGCTTTCTCTAAAAATCCTCCTCTCAAATCAAAGAGCTGTGCAAAAACTCCCCTTCCGGCATACCTCAAGTTTCCTAGATGGTACGTTGCAGTCCTAAGAAACCAGCACATTTCCAAAAGGGTCTCCTTAACGGGTGCAGGCAGGTGAATACAAAAGCAATCTGCCCATTTCTTCTGTTTTCCCAGGTACAAGAAAGTGGAATGATCCTGATACTCTAAGAGCAGACTGTTCATCTGAGTCACACCAAGTAACTTGATTACCTCTAAAATAGAATTTGAAAATGAGTAAAGTGGTTCTTTATGATCAGCCTTTTGGAAGTCATTCAAAAGTGTAGCGGTACTACTTCAAAGAGGATAACTTGAATTTAAATCTCACTCTCTCTTCAGGGTTGTTTATCAACAGCTGAGTATTAAATTGGGACGCTTGATTTATGTTATGTAATTTAACTAGTATATAATTTAAACATTCATAATCAAGTCACTATTGGAATAAATGGAATAAGCACAAGATTAAGTTGGATAGTGAGGCGCTCATCACCAGAGGAGTTCGATCAGGCGGGGAAGATACTTGATACTGAGTTTCTAGAGCTGTGGTTCTGAACCTGGAATGTACCCTGCAACCACCCAAGGAGGTTTTTCCAAGATGGAGGCCCAGGTCCCACCCACAGAGATGTTTATGAAGCGTGGAAACGGGTTTGTTTTTTTACTACAGGGCTTTGGAAGCTCAAGTCATTCAAATTGATGGCCAAGGTGGACACCACTGCCACAGAAGGAACTCGAGCACTGGATGGAAGTTTGGAACAGGTGCCATTTCAGGACCCTTCCAGCCCTGAGAGTCCAATTGTTTTTTTTCAGTCGGAGGATAATTACAGTATTGTGTTGGTTTCTGTCCTAAATCAGCCACAGGTATATATATATAGGTCCCCTCCCTCTTGAACCTCCCTCCTGCCTCCCACCCCTCTAGGTTGTCAAGAGCACTGGTTTGAGCTCCCTGTGTCATTCAGCCAGTTCTCACTGGCTACCTGTTTTATACATGGTAACACATATGTCTCAAATGCTACTCTCTCAAATCATCCCACCCTTTCCTTCCCACACTGTGTCCAGAAGTCTCTTCTTTATGTCTCTGGTAAGTCTGATTGTGGATATGATCCATGCTACAACATGGTACTAGATAGACCTGAAGTTTTTCTGGACGTGCAAGTTCCGAATAAATTGTTACACTGATATTGTAGCTGCCAAGTACAAAGAGGCCGCTACTATTACCTAAACCTCCTTGTAGTATCCTATCTTCTGCAGATCACCAACTGAAGAGATATTAAAAGTAAATAATTCAATCAATTCAGTCAGGAAATATCTACTATTGACTATCTGCAAAACACTCCTCTGGGCACTGAACACNTGCCAAGTACAAAGAGGCCGCTACTATTACCTAAACCTCCTTGTAGTATCCTATCTTCTGCAGATCACCAACTGAAGAGATATTAAAAGTAAATAATTCAATCAATTCAGTCAGGAAATATCTACTATTGACTATCTGCAAAACACTCCTCTGGGCACTGAACACTCAATAACAAGTTATTGGTCTCACTGGAGTCTCAGATCTCACAGGAGTGACAATTTAACAGGCATGAATGGCTGCAATACCGAACTAAGGTGACAGGTTTGAAGTTGAAGTGCATGGTAGTTCATTTAAGAGGGTACACCCAGTTGGCCAAGAAAAGACTGATGCAGGCAGAAGTATGTTATCTTATTTTCTTAAGCTATGGTGCAAAATCCTCACCTTATATGTTGTATTGAAGGGGAATATATACCAAAGGAAAATGTAAAAGTTGTAGATCAGTCTTTAGGCATACCAACACACACATATGCCTCCCTAAACATCTACCAGAAGAAATTCTATTAGGCAAAACCTTCTAGAGATTTTTCTTTTTTAAAAAAGAAAAGGACTAAAGTGAAATTTTCTAGAGTGACACAGATATATTGTTGCTTTTTGAATTTAAGCAAATTCCCAATAACTTGAAACAATTGCCTAAAAACAGCCACCTTGCTAGTGAACCATGCTGATCCCACAGGATGAAGAATACTTGAGGGCTTCCTTGGGGGCTCAGTGTAAAGAATCCACCTGCCAATGCAGAATCAGGTTTAATCCCTGATCCAGGAAAACCCCACATGCTGGGGAGCAACCAAGCCCATGCACCACAACTACTGAGCCTGTGCTCTAGAACCCAGGAGCCGCAACTACTGAGCCTACGTGCTGTCACTGCTGAAGCCTGAGCACCAAGAGCCCGTGCTCTGCGACAAGAGAAGCCACTACAGCAAGAAGCCCGTGCGCCGCAACCAGAGAAGGCCCGGCACAGCCCAAAAGAAAGAAATGAATTAAAATTTAAAAAAGAAAGAATACTTGAGGGACTTCCCTGGTGGTCCAGTGGCTAAGACTCTGTGCGCCCAATGCAGGGGCCCAGGTTCAGTCCCTGGTCGGGGAACTAGATGCCACAACCAAGACCTGGTACAACCAAATAAATAAATGAAATAAATATTCAAGGGAAAAAAAATAAAGAATACTTGAGATATGAGAAAACACCAGCTAGCCGACATTTGCTGAATTCTATCTCAGAACACTAAACTTCCCCAAACAAGAATTCAGAGAGGCAGAGCTGGGGTCAGAGGAAGACGTGGACTAAATCTGTCATGTGTGTATTCGTTGCTCTGTCGTGTCCACCTCTATGCGACCCCACGGATGACAGCCCACCAGGCTCCTCTGGCCGTGGGATTCTTCAGACAAGAGTGATGGAGTGGGTTGCCGTTCCCTTCTCCAAGGGATCTTCCTGACCCAGGGATCAACCGGGGTCTCCTGCCCTGTAGGTGAACTCTCTCCATCTGAGCCACCAGGGAAGCCCTGTCTATCATAATAACTAGCCAGGCGTCTCTGGCTGACTACACCTAACAGAACTGGACCTGCAGAGGATGCTAGGAAAGGTCACTCGCTCTAATAAAAAGTAACACTCCCGCTGCCACAGTCACACCCCAAAAACGAAATCCACGTTCATGTGTGGTCTTGTGAATCTTCCCCACTAGACACGGGATCGAACTAGAGGCAGGAGCCTGGCAGTCCCCAGGAGGAAGCTGTGTTCCGTATCGCCGATTCAGCCCCGGATATGCAGTCACTGCTGCGCTCGAATCCAAGCCCTCAGACAGTGCGATCCAGATAATAAAATGCTTTCGCTGAAGAGATAAGACTTGGGAGTAAACTAATGACTAGAAACTCAGCTCTTTGGCACAAATTATAATTCTTTCATGATAACAATATAGAAGACTTAGTAAAGTTTAATCTATTGGTTTTTAAACAATCAAGCATATCATATAAAATCTACCTTCTCAATAAAATAAAGACCTGACCTTCAGATATTAAGACCATTTACATGAGAAGCTATATTTGGAAGCATCATCTATAGTTTCTGTCTTAAGACTGTGTCCTCCAGATTTCAGAAGCGAAAAACACTCACCTGAAGTCCTTTGCAGACAAGAAAACCACTGCCTAGTTTAAGAAAACCCAACCTCAACTCAGCAAAGTGTCAATGAAAGTCCTCTGCCTCCTTTTTTTATATAATTTTTCAATCCTGCTTCTTAAAAAAGATCAACAGATAAAAAACTATATACATAAAACAGAACATCATGACCAAAAGAACAGTGTGTCCTAATGTATCTTCCTTCTTTATTGAGTTCAAAGCTAACTGAAAGGAAAAAAGAAACCTATTAATTCAGAAGCTGTAGATGCTAGAGTCCATTTATTACACTGATTTTCAGATTCTAAGGAGTAAGTCAGCTAATTCTGCTTTCAATAAAGATGCCTGGCTGGCTTATATTTTGTTAAGCGTTGGAGTCTATGAGGACCCTGTCCTAGGCTGTCTTCTTCCGTGCCCTCTCTCTTCTGTCCTTCATTCATTCCTAAGTTTTCGTTTACCTACCACATACTGATGGTGCCAGCATGTCTTTCTGTCCCCAGGCCTGTCTTCTGAGGAGTGGACACGCGTAACTACAGTCTACAGTGCTCTTAAAGATACACGTTCCTCCTGCACAGCCTCTTCCAGGAAGAACTTCCACTACCACATAATGACACATCAAGTAACTTTGAGTGAAACCTCATTGCTTCTGGTGCCATGTTAAATATACAATAGCAAATCAATTTAATGATTGGTTGATTGACATTTTGAATCAGGTCAACTTCACTCGGGCTTCCCTGATGGCTCAGCAGTAGAGAATGTGCCTGCAATTCAGGAACGGCAGGCAATGCAGGGTCACTCCCTGGAGTCGGGAGGATCCCCGGAAGAGGGCACGACAAACCTCTCCAGGATTCCTGCCTGGAGAATCCCGTGGACAGAGGAGCCCGGTGGGCTACAGTCTATGGGGTCCCAAAGAGTCGCTGTAGCCCACTAGGCTCCTCTGTTCACGGGATTCTCCAGGCAAGAATCCTGGAGTGGGTCACTTGCCAGGTTCTCTAAGCGGTATTTTCCTAGCACATGAAAATTATGTGTTGTCCAGTGATACTGTCAAGAAAAAGAGAGTCAGTTATTCGGGGTCACGCCCACATATTGATAATAAGTAATCACCACAAGTCCAGTGGTGCTTGGTGTTAGAAACAGCCCCAGTCACCCGGGTCCTGGGGTGGGAAGTGTGCTCTTGGGGTCCAAGCTCCCTCCCAATAAATCAGGATTCTCATTTATAAGCCTAGTAGGTCCTACAAGGCTCTTGAAAGAGGCAAATTCAAGCTAGACTTTAAATATCAGGTTATTTTTTTTTCTTGAAGAAAATAAATGAATGATGGAGCCTGAAGTAGCCAGGTAGAAAAAAAGAAAACAGGCTACAGTTTTCACGGATAATACAAAATTGGCAGGATAAGCTATTTGTAGTTTTCAGGGTGTAAGCAGCAAGGCCAGTAGGAAAACTCAGACTTAAATTCACAATGTGAGGGGGGAGATGGGGTTTGGGAAGGAAGGAAAAGAAATAAAAGCCCAGGAGCAAAATAGAGTTCAAAGTTGCAAATGAGATTTTTAAATTTAAAGAAGTAAAACAAAAAAATAAGTTGGGCAATGAATGATAGCAAAAGGTTGCTTTAAAATGTGCTTTCTTCATTTAAGTTCTTGTTGTTTAATTGCCACATTGTGTCTGATACTGTGACCCCCGAGGACTGCAGCACTCCAGGCTTCCTTGTCCTTCACCATTTCCCAGAGTTGCTCAAATTCACATCTATTGAGTCAGTGATGCTATCTAACCATCTCTCCCTCTGCCACCCCTTTCTACTTTTGCCTTCAATCTTTCCCAGCATCGGGGTCTTTNTTTGGCCACCTGATGCAAAGAGCTGACTCATTGGAAAAGACCCTGATGCTGGGAAATATTGAGGGCCAGAGGAGAAGGGAACGACAGAGGATGAGATAGTTGGATGGCATCACTGACTCAATGGACATGAGTTTGGGTAAACTCCAGGAGCTGGTGATAGACAGGGAGGCCTGGCATGCTGCAGTGCATGGGGTTGCAAAGAGTCGGACACAATTGAGTGACTGAACCGAACTGAGATATTTAAGAAGTGAATCAGAATAAATTTAAACAAAAGTATAATTTATATCTCACAGTGAATTCCAAGCCTCATGGCATTAACATTAAAGCTAAGTAGGCAAAGTAAATATAAATACAGTTTTATTATTGTCAGTGTATTAATGAAATGACCGTGCTTTGAACATTTTAGATANAGTGACTGAACCGAACTGAGATATTTAAGAAGTGAATCAGAATAAATTTAAACAGAAGTATAATTTATATCTCACAGTGAATTCCAAGCCTCATGGTATTAACATTAAAGCTAAGTAGACAAATATAAATACAGTTTTATTATTGTCAGTGTATTAATGAAATGACCATGCTTTGAACATTTTAGATGAACATCAATAAGAAGAGTCAGAGCACTATTTTAATCAGAGATAAATATATAAAAATTGCTCTTTCCATATACCTATGAATAATCTGTTTTATTTTCACAATGGTATTAATTTCCTTAAAGCCCTTGTAAGTTTTACAAGGGTATTAATTTTTTAAGTGCTTATAAGCTAAACTACAGTAAAGGTAGACATTAGATAAGCATGCCCATGATAGCCAAGTAAACAAACTTAAAAGTACAAAAAAAAACACAAAATGCACAAAGACCCCAGGGGCGTTGCCAGTCAGTTTTGTGGAGCAATAAACCAGTTTCCAATCATAACCTATTTTACAGTTATTGCTACTTTCACTGCGTTTTTCAACTTGAACATGTACCAAATTTATCATGAAATGCCATCTAAGGACAGCTGTGGACTCTCCATTCTGCTTGGAATGCTCCCGTCCGAATCCATCCTTCGTTTGGTCCAACAAGCAGACTCTCGTGACATAAGTGGCAGTGGAAAAGGGAGAAAGGAATGGGAGAGCAAAGGGGAAGGAGGCGCACGCGCTCCGACAGAATTGACATCTTTGTCAACATTGCCTCTTTAGCTCCAGGACAGACCATCCCCGGCAACTCCTCCATCTTTATCTGACCTTCCGATTCTCTCCTCTCCCTGTATGAAGACTAAGATACCAGATATCTGGAGGTAACAAAATGAACTTCTAAGTTACTAATGTGACCTACTTATTTGAGAGAAGTTTAAAGTGCTAGTTAGATTGTGGTGGTCGTTTAATCACTAAGTCCTGTATGACTTGCAACCCTGTGGACTATAGCCCACCAGGCTTCTCTGCCCATGGCATCTTCCAGACAAGAATACTGGAGTGGGTTGCCCTTTCTTTCTCCAGGGGATCTTCCCAATCCAGGGATCAAACCCACGTCTCCGGCACTGGCCCATAGCTAGATTGTACCAATCCACAATTACCAATGCCAAGGGGCCTGCCTGACTAATAAGCCTGATACAGAAAGTAGACACACTTTAAAATGTCCTGTTGAACCTATCCATCCTAAGCTGCACAACTAAGCATCTAATTTGACTTCTCTCTTTTTTTTTTTTTCTTGCTTCTAAAGGCATTTAATGAGACTAGTTTCCAAGTTTTACATCACTTGATAAGAGGAACCAGCAGAGCAGAAAGGTTTCCCTGGCAGAGCCCATGGGGCTCAGTGCTTAACAGAGAGGAAGAGACTTCCTTCCTTGGACAGGTTCTAGGCCCCTGCTGTGACCGGAGAGACAGCAGTAGGATCTGTATGTGTACCCAGGACTGTTTCTTGACCCACGAACCTGCCACCCTGGAGGACTTCGCCTTGTATCTGTTTCTTCATGTCTCAGCTGAACTGTAACAAGAATGCTGCTAGTTAAACTTAATACTGGTTGGTGTGGTCAGGCAGGTGGAGCACTGTTCCGAAGCAGATGCTCAGACGTAGACGCCATTGCAGACATGTTGAGCCCTGTCGTTTGTTAGTGCTCGTCACGGCCCATGAGCCTGCAGGGGGGTTGAGCCAGGACCTTTAAAATAAGGATGTATTGGTGGTAGATGAACTCATTCTAATTTACTATTATTTCCTGATTTTGGTGGTGATGGTGATAACCTACACACACGGACCCTGTGTGTGTAGGATGTCTTCCGGTTCAAGTAACTGGAAAGCAACTGAAGTTTCAGGGGAACAGAACAGCAGGTGGATGCTGGCGTGAATGAGAAGAAAGCAGGCAGTCCTGGACGATAGTGGGCAGCACATCAAGAAGCCAGAAGTGAAATGGAGACGGCTGAGCTATGAGGTGAAGGTCTATGGATTCTCTGACTACAGTAGCTTGGGCACTTGATAGTGCCAAAGAGAATTCTTTTAACTTGACTAAGTCATAAAAAAGAAACGATCCACTCATTTCTCCCACTCCCTATGTGCATACACACATACCACATCTTCCTTATCCATCTAACTAGTGATGGATATCTAGGCTGCTTCATATCTTGGCCAGTGCTGCAATAATTACGAGGTGCAAGGTCTCCTCTAGTTAGCATTTTCTTCAGATAGATACCCAGAAATGGAAGTGCTGGATCAGATGGCAGTTCTAGTTTGCATTTTCTGAGGAAGCTCCACTGATTCCCAGAGAGGCTGCACCAATTTGCATTCCCACCAACAGAGCTCAGGTTTTCCCTTTTCTCCACATCGTCCCCACTGCTTGTTATTTCTTATCTTTTTGATAAGAGACATTATAAAAGGTGTGAGGTGGTAACCTTATTGCAATTCTGATTTACACTTCTCTGATAATTAGTAACTTTGAGTATCTTCTCACATGCCTGTTGTCCATCTGTCCATCAAGATGTACAGATGGACAACAGGCATGTGAGAATAGGTACATTCACGTCTTCTGCTCATTTTTAATTCAGATCATTTGTTTTATGTTACTGAGTCTCATGAGTTCTTTATATACTTCGGGAATTAGTCCTTATCAAATGTATGATTTGCAAATATTTTCTTCCATTCAGTAGGCACTGCTGAGCAGAAGCTTTTTAGTTTGATGTGTTCACACTTGTTCATTGTTGCTTTTACTGCTTTTGCTTTAGGTGTCAGATTCAAAAAACCATCACCAAGACTTATGTCAGGAAGCTTACTGTCTATGTTTTCTTCTGAGTTTAAAGGTTTCAGGCCTCACATCCCAGTCTCTAATCCATCCATCACCAAGACCTATGTCAGGAAGCTTACTGTCTATGTTTTCTTCTGAGTTTAAAGGTTTCAGGCCTCACATCCCAGTCTCTAATCCATCTGCAGTTAATTTTTAGCGTGTGACAGATACAGCGGTCCAGCTCCACTCTTTCACACGTGCCTGTCCAACTTTCCCATTTATTGGAGAGACTGTCCTTTCCCCATTGTATATTCCTGTCTCCTTTGATATAAATTAACTGACCGCAAGGCATGGCTTCATTGCTGGGCCCTGTCTTCTGTTCCACTGACCTATCTGTACGCATTTATGCCAATACCATACGCTGTAATTGCTACTGCTTTGCAATATAGCTTGAAATCAGGAAGCATGTTGCCTCCACCTGTGCTGTTCTTCTCAAGATTCTTTTGGCAATCTAATTTCAATTGGCATCTAACTGTAAGTAAAAATGATCTCAACAAAAACTATTTGAAAGCCATGAAATGGACTGATGCGGGTATGAAATATTCTGGTTTTTAATTTCAAAATCACAAGTTAAAAACTCAAAATATGTAACTTACTCATTATTTTTGCATTGATCCCACTTCCAAGCTACTCATTTCTGCCTTCAAATTGCTGTTAACACAAACCCTTGCCCAGTGGCTGTCTTAGATGAAAGATTCTGTTCATCTCTAGATTAGGTGAGCCCACACGCATCCAGAATTTAGTCACAAGCTAAACGTCTAACATTCTTCCAAGTCCATAAATACATTTAACATGCTCAGCATTTGTCCCTCAAGTTGGAAAAATCCAAACCGAAATTTAGCTGAAAGTGTATTTCACTTAAAATATGGATATTTTGCCAACATGTAGTAATATGACAGGAAATAAATATACTGCATATTACCTGAAATTACTTTTGGGCAATGTTTGAAGTACTCTGCACCTGTATTGCCATACTTGTTAGCAATACCAACATCTATCATTTTCCTTAATTTTCTAGTAATTCTAAAGTGAAGAGAGAAAGAAGAGCTCCTCATAAAACATACAATAATATTTAAAAGTATTTCTACTAATTATAAATTTTATAGAATACAAGAAAGAAAGGGTCAAAGTTCCATCTTCTGTTAAAACTGTAACAGTGGGACCTTCCCTAGTGGCTCAGATGGTAAAGAATGTGCCTGCAATGCAGGAGACCTGGGTTCGATCCCTGGGTCAGGAAGATCCCCTGGAGAAGGAAATGGCAA
>SJYA01001673.1:11392-76899 GCA_006410615.1 Neotragus moschatus | reverse complement strand
TTACTGTCTATGTTTTCTTCTGAGTTTAAAGGTTTCAGGCCTCACATCCCAGTCTCTAATCCATCTGCAGTTAATTTTTAGCGTGTGACAGATACAGCGGTCCAGCTCCACTCTTTCACACGTGCCTGTCCAACTTTCCCATTTATTGGAGAGACTGTCCTTTCCCCATTGTATATTCCTGTCTCCTTTGATATAAATTAACTGACCGCAAGGCATGGCTTCATTGCTGGGCCCTGTCTTCTGTTCCACTGACCTATCTGTACGCATTTATGCCAATACCATACGCTGTAATTGCTACTGCTTTGCAATATAGCTTGAAATCAGGAAGCATGTTGCCTCCACCTGTGCTGTTCTTCTCAAGATTCTTTTGGCAATCTAATTTCAATTGGCATCTAACTGTAAGTAAAAATGATCTCAACAAAAACTATTTGAAAGCCATGAAATGGACTGATGCGGGTATGAAATATTCTGGTTTTTAATTTCAAAATCACAAGTTAAAAACTCAAAATATGTAACTTACTCATTATTTTTGCATTGATCCCACTTCCAAGCTACTCATTTCTGCCTTCAAATTGCTGTTAACACAAACCCTTGCCCAGTGGCTGTCTTAGATGAAAGATTCTGTTCATCTCTAGATTAGGTGAGCCCACACGCATCCAGAATTTAGTCACAAGCTAAACGTCTAACATTCTTCCAAGTCCATAAATACATTTAACATGCTCAGCATTTGTCCCTCAAGTTGGAAAAATCCAAACCGAAATTTAGCTGAAAGTGTATTTCACTTAAAATATGGATATTTTGCCAACATGTAGTAATATGACAGGAAATAAATATACTGCATATTACCTGAAATTACTTTTGGGCAATGTTTGAAGTACTCTGCACCTGTATTGCCATACTTGTTAGCAATACCAACATCTATCATTTTCCTTAATTTTCTAGTAATTCTAAAGTGAAGAGAGAAAGAAGAGCTCCTCATAAAACATACAATAATATTTAAAAGTATTTCTACTAATTATAAATTTTATAGAATACAAGAAAGAAAGGGTCAAAGTTCCATCTTCTGTTAAAACTGTAACAGTGGGACCTTCCCTAGTGGCTCAGATGGTAAAGAATGTGCCTGCAATGCAGGAGACCTGGGTTCGATCCCTGGGTCAGGAAGATCCCCTGGAGAAGGAAATGGCAACCCACTCCAGTATTTTGCCTAGAGAGTTCCATGGATAGAGGAGCCTGGAGGGCTACATTCCATGGGGTTGCAAAGACTCAGACACAACTGAGCGACTCACACACACACAGACTTGTCAGTTCTGGGAGACAGGCATTTGCTTACCTGTGTCCTCAGCAGCTAACACAGACCCTGGCCCAGAGAAGATGCTCAATGAATTTTTTTTTAATTGAGAGAAAAAAAAAAAAATCCTGTAACAGTGAAAGCAAAGCATAGTCAAGCAAAAACTGTTTCTAAGATTCACAGAGGTAACTGCTTCTACTCTGAGTAATAAAAGAGAGCAAGACTATGATTCACGAAAAGAGCTGATGACCCTCATTTCCTTCCCTCGAGGCTTTCACGGACATGGTAACAGGCAGCAAAGACACTGGGTGAGAAAGTGCAAGGATAATTGTGCCAGTCCTTAGGACGTGACCTGGACTGCGGCATCTTTATATGGCAGGTTATTTTTTTACTGAAGACTATGTTAATGCGACAGCTTTCAGAGCCTTCCTCACTGCACCAGTCAGACCTTTTTTTGCATTGTACAGCTGTCTATTGCCTTTACCCTAATTGACACCAAAAAAACACAAAAGTTTAATCATTTGCTCACTTACTTCCCACGGAGGTGACAGAATTCAGGTTTTTGCTGCCAATTTGCTCCCACCACAGTGTGTCTGCAACTGTTCTCACCACCTTTGTAAAATGAACCCTTTCCCCTTCTTACATGAATTATGCTGTGGACCTGTAAATATCCATTTTATAAACTTATAACCTAGGATCTCTAAGAAGGATCCTACTTCTAAATCCAAGAAATTGAAATTGCTTCTTATAAGGCATTGCTAGGTTTGTATTTGTAAAGTTTAAATGATCATTAATAACTAAATCCGTGCTCTTGTTTTAACAAGTGATCACCCTTAAAATATCATTTTATATATTTTGTGACATTCTGAAGCATTGAGATAACCAACAAATAGATATTGACCTCCTCCCCAAACACAATTCAAATTTTATAAGAGAAAGGAGAAGAAAAACAAAATACATTTCCAAGACTTGTGCTTTTAGCAAACTGTTCCCTTAATGTATCTCTCCACTCATCAGTCATCGGGGGTTACTCAAACACATAGCCAGAGCAGTGTATCAGGATTCTTGTACAAGAAGCCGTGGCTCACGTTGCTGAAAAGTTCCCTGTAGCTCAGTAGCCTGTGGCATTTTCAGTCTGGTGACGTTTCACCGGAAACATCAACATGCTGGGAAGCTCACTGCTGCCCCATGGACCTCAGGTGCTACAAACCCAGTTGCTCAGTCTTCCCATCCCAGAAACATTCTAGCTCACTAACTGTTACCACATCCTCTTTAGCTCCTCTGCCAGGCCTCTGGACTCCGAATTATGGTTCTTCTTATCCTCCAAAGTAAAGAGTCCCTTAAGATTACCCAAGTCCCCAAACATGAACCTTTTGCTCAGCCTCTTGACTTGCACTCACGTTATACTCGCCTTGCCAAGAGTACTCGTCTCTCCTGGCAAAAGGCACACGCATTTAAAAGTCAGCGCAGGTCACACTTCCCAGCGAGATTTCCCTTTCTTCCCAGCTCGTCCTTCTGTGGGTCTCCTACAGCCTTCTTGTGGGCCTTTCCTCTCTCGTTCCCAGTGTTCTCTATATGTTGAGCTTCAGTACTTTGGGACCAAAGACCAAATCTTTACAGAATGTTTTAAATCTCTCCCAATAACTAACATGGAATTTACCCCATAGTTATTGTATAAATACCGAAAGGGAGACGGGGACTCAAGGAAAATTTTGGAGGTGATGGATAGGTAATAAATATCTCATCTTTGGGGTAGGAGCACCAAAGTCTATTCATATGTCCAAACTCATCAAATCACACACGTTAAACATTCAAGGTTTATAAATTATAGCTCAATAAGACGCTAAAACATTTCTGCTCCACAGCAACTAGAGGTCTCTTGGATGCAAAATAAATAATGGCATAAATTACTTTTTACAGCAACAAATGTCACTTTTAAAAACTAAATAAATAAGTGCTGATAGGTTTACCCAGATAGATTGTATAGTATCTGTCTTCTCAACACCTCAGGATCATCTTTTTGATAATTTCCAAATAAGATGTTTCTCTACATTAAGTGCATCTTCGGAACGACAGCCCTGAAGACACCAGAGAGGAAAGACAAGGTTGCTGTGTAGAAACAGATTTAAAGGACGGCTTACCCAGGGGATTTCTGCCCTGGCTCCAAAAGAGCTTGTGACTTAGATTGTCTTCAGGAGGATGTTTGCGTTGTAGAGCAACCTTGGAATCTGAAGACTGCTTCCAGGTTGTTGCTGTTCAGTCGCTCAGCCGTGTCCAACTCTTTGTGACCCCATGGACCTCAGCATGCCAGGCTGCCATGTCCTTCACTGTCTCCCAGAGCTTGCTCAAACTCATGTCCACTGATTCTGTGCTGCCATCCAACCATCTCATCCTCTGTCACCCCCTCCCCTTCTGTCCTCAATCTTTCCCCTCATCAGGGTCTTTTCCAATGAGTTGGCTCTTCACATCAGGTTGTCAAAGCATTGGAGCTTCAGCTTCAGCATCAGTCCTTCCAATGCACATTCAGGGTTGATTGACTTTAGGACTGACTGGCTTGATCTATTTGCAGTCCAAGGGACTCTCAAGAGACTTCTCCAGCACCATATGGTTCAAAAGTATCAATTCTTTGGCGCTCAGCTTCCAGGTTAGAGGGTGGATTAGTTTTCCACCCAGGATAATAAAGACCGTGGTTCCCTGATGGGCAAAGACTGAGCATTTTTTCAAGAAGCTCCTTAAAAGAAGGTAGATTTCCTAAACTCAGAGGTCCTCGGCTCTGACACCAGCCCACTGTGTGCAGGTGCCCGCCTTGGCCACTCAGCACTGGCCCCTGGCAGGTATGAGGACTGGGGAAGCAAGAACCTGAAGCTGCTAATCCTAAGCTGTTGCTGTTGTTTATTTGCTCAGTCGTGTCTGACGCTTTGTGACCCCTTGGACTGTAGCCCGCCAGGCTCGTCGGTCCGTGGGACTTTCCAGGCAAGGATACTGGAGTGGGTTGCCATTTCCTTCTCCTGGGGATCTTCCCGACCCAGGAACCAAACGCTTACCTCTTATATCTCCTGCATCGGCAGGCAGGTTGTTTACCCACTGAGCCGCCAAGGGAAGCCATCTGAGGCTCTAGGCTAAGGTAAAGTCAGAGAGGGTAGATCGGGGCTGCCTCTCACAGGAGGCACGGGTGGGAACTGAGAATGGGGTTTCTGGGGTGATGAGAACGGTCTAGATCTTCAGCGGGGTGGCTGGCACAAAAATACACACAATAGTCAAAGACATCAAACTCTACTGTAAAGAGCTGTGCATTTTAATGTATGTAAATTATGCTCAATTAAAAAAAAAAAAGCACTACAAATTCTAAATATCCAAACACTGAATATGTTGCATCCCCCTTCAGGATAGAATAATTCACAGAGACACAGAGACAATACCGGCCATTCTCATGAATACCCTTTGAACCTGCCTTTAATCGGTAGCTGCAATATACGGACTTAAGACAATGCCTCTGGAGAAAGACTGCTTGGGTTTCAACTGCTAGCTGAGTCCTGCTGCTGCTGCTAAGTCACTTCAGTCATGTCTGACTCTGTGCAATCCCATAGACAGCAGCCCACCAGGCTCCTCCGGCCATGGGATTTCCCAGGCAAGAACACTGGAGTGGGTTGCCATTTCCTTCTCCAATGCATGAAAGTGAAAAGCGAAAGTGAAGCCGCTCAGTCATGCCCGACTCTCAGCAACCCCATGGACTGCATGCAGCCTACCAGGCTCCTCCGTCCTTGGGATTTTCCAGGCAAGAGTACTGGAGTGGGGTGCCATTGCCTTCTCCAGCTAGCTGAGTAGCATCAGGTAAATTCCTTAAACTCTTCATGCCTGATTTTCATCCTTTATCAGATAAATGTAAGAAAAGTTCCTACCTATGGCTCTGAGGACTAAATTAGGTAATATAAATAAAATATCTAGTACAGAGAATGCACCCTATAAAGATTCTTTTTATTATTACAGAGAGCACAAACATTAATACAGGATTCACAGTAATTCAGGATATATCTGTTAAAATAGAAGAGTAATATGTTTTGTAAATATCTAGTAAGTATAAGCTATCATTACTGGAAATATTAGGTGGAATAAGTATATCGATAATAATAACACTCCCAAATTGTTTAAGTATATAATATGTTAAAGCCACAGATACACATCACAGTTTTTTCTAACATGTTCTTTGAAGCACAGAAAGAAAAACATTATAGTCAAACAAGCGCTACTTTGGATAAATATCTCGCATTCAGACTGATGGGTCTCATTTAGCATCTGACAACTGTGCTGTTGGCATTTTTTTGCCCTTTTTCCCCCTTACGGTAATGTACGTAAAAGTTGAAAAGCCAGTTGTATAATATACTAATCCCAACCTTGCCTGAAGAGTTAAATTGATGACCAACCTTTTGAAAGACACAACTAAAGGAAAGATGTGAGGACAAAATCTCAGGTATGAGAGTACAGATGCTGGAGGATGGGCGGGATCCTTGGTGACGGAAAAGCAGTTTACTGATGCGACCGGGACAGAGCGGCCTGGGCGCCGCGGCCCTGCAGAGGAGAGCACGGTTAGCGCCTTTAGCACATTCGCCCCTGGTTCTCCTTCCCAGGAAAAGGGCAGTGCGCCACGGGGGAGCCAGAGACACCTCTGCACGCTGTGGTTCAAGATTATTCCCAAGACTTTTAAAGGAAACATAAAAAAAATGATAAACAGCATCAACAAATATAAAAAAGAAATAAAAATTTTAAAGAAATATAGGAAAGGTAAAATAAGTAAACAATCATGATCCTGCAAATTCTGTTTTAAAATTTATTTTTGAATATGTTGCTATATCATGAAGGTATTTCTAACATTTAGAAGCCATTCTATTAAGTATTCCAATATTTTATATTTATTATTACATGTCTGATGTATGAGGAATTTTGCGTCACTTAACTGGCATTTGGGTGGGAAGTTTGAATGTAAAAGAAAAAATAATTAAGATGATGAAAAAAGTGAATTCCTCGGAAACAAGTCATTGGATAATAAAGGAGGAAAGAGCAGACTGGGTCACTGTTTTCAAGCTGCCCCCTCCCCTCCCCCAGGAAAATGTTGAGGCAGAGTGTGTTTAATTTAGAAAGTGACTCAGGCCTCGGGCAATCAAAGCCCTTTCTTTGCTTTCAAATGGTAACACCTGGATTACAACAGAAACACAACCACGGAAGATGAGTTTCAGCCTTTCAGATGAGTGGCTGTTTAAGAAAAAAACAAAAACCCTACAATTGTTTTAGCCTTGGAGCCTTCTTATTTTGGGGGCTGCCCGGATGGCCCAGGGGATAAAGAATCCACTCACATTTCTTCTTTTTTTTTTAAAGTCTGTCACATGCTCCACACAGGAAGTGGGAAAATCAGAAATTTCAGTCCCTCTCAAAGTACACTTTATCTAAGAAAGAGGAGGCATTTCAGTAGAGGCTACCACACACTTCAGTGATCCACTCTAACTGTGCAGACAACAAAATGTTATGAGGTTAAAAAAAAAAAACCAGACTTTTAATTACAACTACATTCATTTGTATCCAAGAAGCAGGTGCACAAACCTACATATGTATAATCAATAAAGTTCACACTTCCTTTGTCTTGCCAGACCTGAATAATCTGGGAAATTGGCTTTTAACTATTATTTGACTCCCCAAATGGAACAAAGTATTGTGCACAAAAGCATCTACTATCAACAAAGAACTGTATATCATCTTTGAAAAAACAAAAACAAAAAAACCTTTGACTTACCTTTATTGTAAGGTTTTTTTTTTTTTTTTTCATCTCTATACACTTTGGAGTCTTTAATCCAGAGCAACTCTCCCAAGAACTGCCTATTGAAACTATGAGCTAGAAGGGGAAACTTGTCAAAGTTTCCTACTTGATATTAAAAGTTACCACAGCCTCTTGAATGTAAACAGTCTGGAGAGAGGCAAGTTTTACTCTGTGTTTCAAGGAGACAGGGGTGTTCTATTGGCAAATGGTCAATAGCTCAGAATCAAAAGGAATCGTCCAAATCATCCAAACCTTGGTCAGAACATCCTAGGGGCCTCCCTCTTTTCCCTTCCCAAAGTCAAACTGGCCACTGAGATACATGGACTCCGCTTCCTCGCCAGCCCCTGTATCTCCCTTATTTTCGACTTCACCACTTCCTCTCTAGCAGTTCTTACCTTCAACCGGCTCCACGCAAAGATTTTTCCACACTATTTCCAAAATTGTCAAGAGTCCAAAATAGCTTAATTGAAAGATTCACTGCAAATGGCTAAAGAAAAACTAAGGACACAAGAGGTACCTTAAACAGAAGACTGTAAGACCCTTTACTCCCCTCTATCCTCTACCTCAGTCCTCACCGTCTACCCATCCTCCATCTGAACTGCCTCTCCACTCTGAAGAAACGACAAAAACATAAACAAAACAAATTCGTGACCTTACAGATGCCCCCACACATACCCTTGAAGCATGGCCCCCAAATGGGCCCCTCTCGGAACTAACAGGACTCCAAGGGATTCTCCAGGAAACCAGTAAACTGATACTAGTTATTCCTTTGAGCAGGCTGTGGGAAACTCACCTTAAAACTAATGAACACCTTGACAAATCCGTAGATAGCAGACTTCACTCTGCTTTAAACCCCCCTTGCTCTGGAGTCTGACAAAACTGGTAAGACGGCCAAAGAACTGAGGAAGAGAAAATCTCACAGCTTCTTCCTTTCCAAGCCCCACTGGTTATTGAGCCTTTCTCTTCCAGCAACAGCTACTGACTTCTTCTTTGTCTCATTTCAGGTTCTGAGAACTCGGCCTGGGAACCATCAGGCTAAGGGTCCTCCAAACGTGGCCGGACAGAAATGTAGGTTGCGCTCCATGTGCAGTGAGTGTCCTGATTGGCTGAGTCTTTCTTTGGCTGCCTTTGCATGTGGCTCTGGATCTTGGGAGGGAGGGACCTTTTGCACATTCTTGGGGGACACGTCTCAGAATCCAACAAGTTTTTCATTACTGCCAGGAATATGTACCATTTGTCTCAACTGAAACCTGACAAGATAGTAGAAAAAATCTTTTTTTAATTTAAAATAGCTCTANGTGTCTCTGCTTTTTAATATGCTGTCTTGGTTGGTCATAGCATTTCTTCCAAGAAGCAAGCATCTTTTAATTTCATGGCTGCAGTCACCATCTGCAGTGGTTTTGGAGCCCAAGAAAATAAAGTCTGTCACTGTTTCCATTGTTTCCCCATCTATTTGCCATGAAATGGTAGGACCAGATGCCATGACTTAGTTTTTTGAATGTTGAGTTTTAAGCTAGTTTTTTCACTCTCCTCTTTCACTTTAATCAAGAGGCTCTTTAGTTCCTCTTTGTTTTCAAGACTCCATGGTGCCTGCTAATTCATGAAACTAAACCAGATTTCCAGTTATGCAATATAAGAAAACTACAGGTGGTTTGCCTCCAGCTTAGAAATGATCCAAAGATACTCACACCTACCTGAGTTCAGACCCTTATTTAAGTTTTGTTTTGGAAGACATCAAAATATTTACTTACCCTTTGCCATGCTACATTCAAAAAATGTAGATGACAAAAATAATAGCTATTAGAAAGTAAATGTAAGCTTCAGAGCTAAAGGAAATAAGGAAAATTTCATGGTAACTGTAAAACTGGCAGGAAAACCTGTAGTATATACAAGTAGAAAATAAAAAGACTGTTATCACAAGGCTCAAGTAAAATAAACAGGCTCACTCAAGAATTAATGTCACATTCAGCATATTATAGAAAGCAAACCTAAAAGTAAGTGTAATGACCAGAACACAATAAAACATATATTTTAATCTTAATATAGACTCTATAAACTTTCATGAGATTAGTTATCAAAAATCTTTGTAATTATCTTTTTCTAATTGTTCCAGTTACTCTTCTACTTCATTCACCCTTTTAGCTATAAAACTCCAACCCCACCACACTTTGGGGAGGGCACATGGGTAATTCAAATAGAGAATATAATTCCCAGGTCCCTTGCAGTTAGGCAAGGTCATGTGACTAGATTCTGACCAATGAGATGTGAGCAAAAGTGCCACATTCAACTTCCTAGTCACATTCACCAAAGGAAGTTGCTTGTCTTCCACGTCTCATTTTTCTTTCCTGTGAGTAGAAAGCAATGGTGTGAGCAGCTTTGAGAACATGGACAGGAACACACACCAGGAATGAAATAACAATATAGAAGGATCTTGGGTAGAGCAGCCACACTTTTCCAAAATTACCCTCCTGCCTCTGTTCGGATCAGTGACAGAAAAAGAAACTTTCATTTTTTGACCCACTGTATTTTTGTGTGACTTTGTTCCAGCAGCTTATCTTCTCTACTATCTTGTGGACTGGCCTGATATGAATAGCAATACACCTATCTATTTGGGTTATTTACTTATATTAAAGCTGAGCACCAAGAATTGCTGCTTTTGAACTGTGGTGTTGGAGAAGACTCTTGAGAGTCCCTTGGACTGCAAGGAGATCCAACCAGTCCATCCTAAAGGAAATCAGTCCTGAATATTCATTGGAAGGACTGCTTCGGAAGCTGAAGCTCCATTACTTTGGCCACCTACTGCGAAGAGCTGACTCATTTGAAAAGACTCTGATGCTGGGAAAGATAGGAGGCAGGAGGAGAAGGGGACAACAGAGGATGAGATGGTTGGATGGCATCACCAACTCAATGGGCATGACTTTGAGTAAACTCTGGGAGTTGGTGATAGACAGGGAGGCCTGGCGTGCTGCAGTCCATGGGGTCGCAAAGAGTCGGACACAACTGAGCGACTGAACTGAACTAAACTTATATTAAAAGGATAGGAAGTTCCCTGGGTACTTTGCACTTCCAATGCAGGGGGCACCCGGGTTTGATCCCTGGTCAGGAACTAGGATTCTGCATGCTGTGTGGCACAGCCCAGGAACAAAATTTTTTTTTTTAAGACAAAGAGCACAAGTACCTCACATATAAGCTATGGATTGATTCAGGCTGCCAGGCTTCTTTCCAGTCACTGTAGCACCTATATATCTCTTCGCTGTTTCCTACAAGCCGCTCTTGCTTACCCTCACCACCAGTGCAAACGTCTTATTGTCAGATCTTGCTTCCCCTTGCCTCCTCTGCCCTGCTCCCTGCCCATCAGATGCAACCTATGACAGTTTACACCTTATGACCACGACAGTAAAGGAGAAGAAAGACAGAGGACAAAGCGATTGGAAGACGAGTTGGTCAGAAGAAGAAGACCTGTGCGTAGCCAAGGCCCTTGGTGTCTATATTTACTTTGCAAACCTTTTTTTGGAAGAGATGATGCATTTTGTGATTTGCACACTCAATCTTTCTCTTATCAATTATTTCTCAATCATTCTCTCTCTTGCAATTATTATCGCTTTTTAAGGAATAACTCTCTTCTTCACATCACTGAACTAACTACTCCATAGTAACTCTTTCTTCTTCTCCCCAGGTTCTTCCATTGACTCATAGCATAGATACCTCTGGTCATCTCTCCTGGAGCAAACAGTCTGGAAAAAGAACTGCAGTCTTCCTCTCTGCCCCCTCCCAGCTTCTCAGTGAAGATGGAACGACTTGAGCGGCCCCGGGTTCTCTGTCCCCATCTCTTGCTCTCTCTCTCTCTTTGGATCTGCTGGCCTTCAGAAAGCTTTCAGACCCCTCTGCTTCAGCCTGGAAGCCCATAGTCCATCTTCTAGAAGCGGGCCTGGAGACCAATCTCCCTCTGAACTATTTAAGGGGACTTGGAGCAGACTCCTTTCACCCTTCCACACCAGTGTGCTCCAGCTGGCTCTCATTTGCCAGCATCTCCATCTCTAAACCTAAGGAATTTTGTCCAATCCACAGAAGTCCCCTCTGCCTAGGCAGTCACAGAACTAGCATACCCTAGGAGAGTTTCTCCACGACTCAGCTCCCAGCTCCCTGACCCCTGGGGGAGGGATAATGATAAAGCATGTGCTTTTCCTTCTTTCCCAGAGTTTTCCTGTGGGAGGAAGACACAGTCTGCCACCAGGATAGTTGGCTTAACAGATGATTGGCCTTCTCCCCTTCCCCGTGGAGCCGTGATCCACCGGTCCCTCATCTGCTACGTTCGTTCCTAACGAAACTACTAGTACTAGAATCTTTGTTCTCTGTGGAAACTCAGACCATGACAGGCTTGCAGAGGGAAGGTGGGGTTTCTGGGGAAAAGTGTCTACTCTCCATATTCAAACTCTGCCTTGAGCGGTCACTGTAACACTCAGATGTGGGGGAAGCAGTTAGAGAAACCAACTCTTGTCCCCAGGTTAAATTTAATTCCCCAACACAAACCTTATCAGCAATCAAAACTAATATGTCTAAAGCCATCTTTCTAACTCATGTGGCCATATTTCTATATAGAATCTGAACTTTGAAGTGGAGAGAACGGGGAGAATTAATTATCACGTCTTAAGATGCCCTCCATGGGGCCGCGAAGAGTCGNCAACTCTTGTCCCCAGGTTAAATTTAATTCCCCAACACAAACCTTATCAGCAATCAAAACTAATATGTCTAAAGCCATCTTTCTAACTCATGTGGCCATATTTCTATATAGAATCTGAACTTTGAAGTGGAGAGAACGGGGAGAATTAATTATCACGTCTTAAGATGCCCTCCATGGGGCCGCGAAGAGTCGGACTCGACTGAGCGAGTTCACTTTTACTTTTCACTTTCATGCATTGGAGAAGGAAATGGCAACCCACTCCAGTGCTCTTGCCTGGAGAATCCCAAGGACAGGGGAGCCTGGTGGGCTGCCATCTATGGGGTCGCACAGAGTCGGACACGACTGAAGCGACTTAGCAGCAGCAGCAGCAGCAAGATGCCCTGCATGCTAGAAAATAATACAAGAAAAAAAAATCCTCCTCTTTATTCCTATTATGTTGGCAACTTTAATAATAAAACAGTGAAGAACTTGCCAAGAGATACAGGCCAAAGCAGGTGAAACCTTCTGAATCCTCAGTAATGAGATCTTCTCTTGGAAAAATGCCATGAGGATTCATTTCTTACCTAAAGGAACTTTATCTCAGCCAGTATATATATTTTTTTGTTCAGTCACTAAGTCGTGTCCAACTCTTTGAGACTCCATAGACTGCAGCATGCCAGGCTCCTCTGTCCTTCTCTATCTCCCTGAGTTTGCCCAAATTCATATCCACCATACAGATTTGTTGTTGTGTGTGTGTTAGTCACTTAGCCGAGTCTGACTCTGCTAACCCATAGACTGTAGCCTCTGTCCTTGGAATTCTCCATGCAAGGATACTGGGATGGGTTGCCATTCCCTTCTCAAGGGTATCTTCCTGACCCAGGGATCAAATCCAGGACTCCTGCATTGCAGGCAGATCCTTTACCATCTGAGCCACCAGGGATATGCATGACAGTAAAGCCCTAGTGTCCTATACAGCTTAGGAAGAGTCCAGAGGCCCTTCTTCCCATCCTCTGAGGCAGATAGGAATTAACCTTATACAAGTGCGATTGATCCTAAACAATCTGAGAACCTGCACAGCATGGCCCATTGGTTCAAGATCTCTGGACATTCATAACTCATGCTTTCCATTGATACACATGTTAAACCTTCTTTAATGTGATTTATGACAAAAGTGAAGTGAAATCATTCAGTCGTGTCCAACTCTTTGCGGCCCCATGAACTGTAGCATACAGGCTCCTCTGTCCATGGGAGGAGGAGCCATTTCCTTGCCATTTCCTTCTCCAGTGACAAACCTAGACAATATATTAAAAAGCAGAGATATCACTTTGCCAACCAAGGTTCATATAGTCAAAGCTATGGTTTTTTCCAGTAGTCATGTGTGGATGTGACAGTGGACCATAAAGAAGGCTGAGTGTTGAAGAACTGATGCTTTCAAACTATGGTTTGGAGAAGACTCTTGAGAGTCCCTTTGACTGCAAGGGAAATCAGTCCTTTAATATTCATTGGAAGGACTGATGTTGAAGCTGAAACTCCAGTACTTTGGCCACCTGCTGTGAAGAGCCGACTCATTGGAAAAGACCTTGATGCTGGGAAAGATTGAAGGCAGGAGGAGAAGGGGTTACAGAGGATGAGGCGGTTGGATGGCATCACTGATTCAATGGACGTGAGTGTGAGCAAACTCCAGGAGATAGTGAAGGGCAGGGAAGCCTGGCGTGCTGCAGTCCATGGGGTCGGAAAGACTCAGACAAGACTTATCCACTGAACAACAACAGTGTGATTTGAATTCAATGTGAATTAAATATCATTACTAAAACTATATCAAACCAATGGTAACTATACAGCTACTTCACACAGCACTCTACTTTCTCCCGTTAACCCCGAATTTTGTTGCACCTTATTCTGTGAAAGTATGGCCTCAGCTGAAAGATATTGTCATCCATGATTTGAGGTGTTCTGAGGATTGCAGAGTCTGACGTGACTTAGCATGCATGCAAGGGGGAACTACCTTTCCTGCACCTGGAAGCTGGCCCTTACTCGCTGTCACCATTGAATAAGACCACTTTGAAGATACCATTTTACACTGGTAGGAGAAATTTGTCCACTAAACTTTCTCAATTTGGGCAGAGATCTGTAATATTTCAAAACTTAGAATATTATTTTCCCTGTACCATAGTTCAGTTTATAAAGTGAGAATAATGGCAGAACAAGGTTAACAGTATTGAATATGAGCCTGAAGAGAAGAGGAAAGTGCCTCATTCTCAGCTTTTCCATTAGTTTTAACCTCCCAGTTCCCACATGAAAACACTTTGTAAGTGGAATACATCAGATGGCTTCAGTTTTCCTGACTGACCTCAGATGGACACACTGTTCTCTCTGCCTAGATTCCAGTTGTTGCTATTCTTGCTTAGTTTTAGTTGCTAAATTATGTTGAATTGTAGACCTCTAGGCTCTTCTGTCCATGGTATTTCCCAAGCAAATATACTGGAGTGGGTTGCCATTCCCTTCTCCAGAGGAATCTTCCTGGCCCAAGGATTGAACCCTAGTCTCCTGCATTAGCAGACAGATTCTTTACCACTGAGCCATCAGGGAAGCCCATAGATTCCAGAAACTTGGTACCTTATTGATAAAGAATTCTCTTAGACCTTGTGATGGTAAACACTAATACCCCAAAATCCAGTGTTATAATACAAGCTTCAACCCAATATATAAGTGTTCTATTACACACTCTTAAACATGTGAACATATTGCCCCCATAAATGTTTGCTGAGCACCCAACCCAACAGGCTGCTTTTTAGAGAAAATCAAGTTGACTCTGTAGCACATTTTACTCTGAATTGAATATTTGAAAATGACTTGGTTGGGCTTATCTCTCATATTTCCTCAAAAAAGCGGCTTAAAAAATCAAATTCAATGCTCATATAAGAAAATGTGAATTTTCTTATTTGCCCCACAAACAAAAAATTTCCTGTCATTAAATTAACATGTGTCATCATGCAATTCCAAAAAAAAAAAAAATGTGTCATATATTCTAACATTTTGGTTACAAAGTCAATGAAGAAAAATGCCAACTCAGGGAGAATTTACATTCCAAAAAATAAATGGCACAAGTTTATTTGATCATAAATTTCCAGAAGTTAAAAATTAAGGCTATTTAACTCACTTAATATGGTACCCTAATAATCTTAGATGTATGTCTAGCTAATAGTTTGTGTCCTGAATTTCCACATAGATTCTAAAGATTATGTGGGAAAAAGTCCCATGTCTTTGTTCATGTCAACCAACAGCCTCATGAACATTTACAATACTGTAAATTTAAGTGCACATAATTGAATTCCTGTCCAAGAAGGTGTGAAAAATGTTTAAAGTACTGTGTTTGAACACTGACTTGATTTAAGGTATTGTTGGTCTCTGGACAACAATGCATTTTACTTTATTATTTGTTTGAATGAGATAAATAATAGAATGCACACACATGTATAAAGGTTCAAGATAATTACTACTTAACATTGACTTTGTTTTTTTAAAATAAAGATTGTAATGAACAGTATGTAAGTAATTAGTCAAGCACATCATGGCCAGTATTTCAGATTATATTTAAGGAATTTGCAATTAGGATAAAATCAGAATAAAAATATACACAAATCATATTGCAACTTCAATATCAACCACTTTCTCTTAGCAGATATTTCTCAAGCTCTGCTACACATTAGCATATTCTTGTTCATTTCTTTTTAACTGTTTAAATTAATTTACATTTTAAATAGGCATTCCCAAGTGTCTGGATGTGTGTAAATTTCCACTAGTAAATTGAATCCGATATTATTCCATTAAGGCAACACTTTTAAGTAAGATTTTCAAATATGCTTAGGTAATAGAAGGCAGGAAGTATGATATTGAATGCAGAGCCATATGAAATAGTGTTATAGTAAACTTCAAGTTACTAAATATGTTTTTCTGATAATATTCATAACGTCTTTATAACAGTGTGAACATCAGCAACAATGTTCAAAATCTCAAGTCAAGAAGCAAAATCTCAAGTCAAATCTGGGAGAAAAAAACAAAATCAAAAAAAAAGAAAATCCTATCATGTTTTTATTTCATTTCCTACAACACAGAGAAAAAGATCACTGCTTGCAGCAAAACATTGTCATTTAATTTTTGAACACTGGAAACTCAAAGGCAACTAACCAACGCGGTGGTGAGTCAGGACTAAAAGGCAAGCTGGGTTCCATTTGTCAAGCCGGGACTCAAGGCCAAGGACATCTTCTGATTGGTTCACTCTGAGAGGCTGCTTTTTTTCTATTTGTCCTCCAAAGGTGATGCCTTTTTCTAATTGGTCAGACCAGAGGGTATGCTTTTTCTGACNCGCGGTGGTGAGTCAGGACTAAAAGGCAAGCTGGGTTCCATTTGTCAAGCCGGGACTCAAGGCCAAGGACATCTTCTGATTGGTTCACTCTGAGAGGCTGCTTTTTTTCTATTTGTCCTCCAAAGGTGATGCCTTTTTCTAATTGGTCAGACCAGAGGGTATGCTTTTTCTGACTGGTCAACCTAAAAAAAGGGTGCCTTTTTTCTGATTGGTCCATACAGAAGGGACTTTTTTTTTTTTTTTCTGACTTGCACAGATCTCTGAAAGCCCGGCCTTCCTGCCAACGTATTCACCAGACCAAGGAGACACTTGTTAAGTACCCATGACACCAGGGGGACCCACCTCTAGAGAAGGGAAGGTATAGACACACAAAATTGATCAAAGAAGACAGACTTAGATTCAGAAGAAATGGTAAGTTTTGAATTCAATCCAAGTATGAAATTCAGATAAACTGTGCCTTATTTTCTACCTTTTTTCTAATTGGTGTGCCCAGAGAATAATGTGCTTGGTGATATTCTAAACAAATTATTTATCATTCCTTGAAACCTGAGTGCTGAACAAATATCTTTGTACCAACAGAGTCCATTCTCACCACTTCTCTGCTCCTGCTCTGATAGTGGTTCCGTCATGTCCAGCTGTTTTGTGACCCCATGGATTCTAGCCCATCAGGCTCCTCTGTCTGTGGGATTTTTCAGGCAAGAATACTGGAGTGGGTTACATTTCCTTCTCCATGGGAATCTTCCCAACCCAGGGACGGAATTCGCATCCCCTGTGTCTCCTGCATTGGCAAGCAAATTCTTTACCACCGTGCCACCTGGGAAGCCCTACCACATCTCTCCGACATATTAAATGTCAATTTCTGCAGCTGATGAATATTTATCTCAAACATACAAAAGTCAGAAAGGTATTCAACCAAAAGAGTGGACTGCTGGCCTGAATCTAATGTATTTGAGGATTACTAGTTCTATTTATTTAAAAAATATTTGCAAATCTATATCATGCATGCCTACTGATTTTTAACTCTGGCATTTAGCCAGCCAGTTCGTGAGAAATTCGGCCAGGTTCTAGGAGTGTTCAAATATCTAAATCTGTAGAGAATTTCAGCTTTGTCTCTGTGAGACCAGCCATTGAAAATTTGAAAGTTCAGACCATCGGCATTAATTTTCTCTCTCCGTCTCTCTCTGCCCTCTCCTATCCCTCTCTCTCTCTAATATGAAACTTACGTGAACACACACATATACACAGCTCTGTGAACTTAACTTTTCCTAAATTGACCATTCATTTGTGTCATGTTTAAAAAGGAATAGAGAAACATGGTGCTACCTGCAAAGGGAGCTTTTGCGGGTGTTTCTTTAAAAACACTGGCTTTAGGGACCTGAACACGTGGTCCAGGTTTGGACCACTGCTATAAAACTGGGCTGAGTAAAATCCTATGAGATTTTGCCATTATATCACTTTTGCAAGGCCAACACCTCCTCTCCACCATCCCCATTCACATTGGAATTATGGAAAGTGAGCAAGTTAACCAGCAAGCCATGAACAGAAGACTTCCTTTACCCTTCTCACTCCCCAATATTATACTTGTGTAGTTAAAATTGGACTCATTTATGAGATCATAATGTGTATTTTCATTCTAAGCTATTCTTCACAGTAACTTACAAGTTCCGCCTTTTAATCATACATCTACAGTAATTTCTTTTTAAAATTGCTCTTCTTTTATTCTCGTATTCTTTTCCTTTTATAACTATTCTCATTTAGAAGTGTCGTATTTTCAGAATATGGTGTGTTGAGCCTCCCATAGGGCCTTGACACATGGTGGATTTTTATTCTGGGTGATTCTTGAGATTTTCCTTTTTCTCTTCGGTGATCTGCAGGTTTCCCATGGTGTGCTTATGAGTGGATTTATCTTTCCCGAGCCTGCATTCTATATGGTGGAGACTCTTCAAGTCCACAATTCTCAATCATCACCTCTTCAGATATTTATTCCTTGCCATCCTCTCCATTCTTTTTTCCTGAAAACTCTAACACAGGAATATCGATTCCTGTTCCTTTGTGTCTTGGGCTCATGATTTCTGGCTCATGGTTGACGTGTGTTGTGTTTTTATTTTTCTGCTCAGGCATCTTAAGCATGCATTAAAGTCTCTGTCAAATGGTTTAGAAAGTAGATGTAATATGGATCAAATTTGCATTCCAATGGTTCATATTCTTAGTGGCATCCCTTAGCACGTGATTCAAATACATGCTGGGATTTTGGCCTTCAGGTGGTGAGCAGGAAGATTTGTGTCTACATTTTTGTTCTCCTCCTTCCTGTTCCCCTTCACTCTGCACTAATGGTGGCTCCGTCCTGCACGTCTCAGGATCACAGTTCATACCAGGATTGATGGCATTGCTGGTATTCACAAGCTCCAGTGGTATTTAGGACACTGCATCCAGTTCCCAAGGGAGTACTTGACCACCTGACCTTTATCATCTATTTTCTTAAGCTCGTAACTTCCCACATCCCTGGGGATGGCGAGAACAATGATGTTTGTGTCCTTTACAAGACAGGGAGTCCCATTCCAGCTCCTGGCCTCCACATCCCGTTGTCCCTCAAGAACCAAACCCTCAAACTTTTGTTCTATTTCTGGTTCTTGAAAATAGCAATCTTGATTTTTGACCTCAGATATGTAACTTTGGCTTCTGGTTTTTATAGCCTATTCATCATTGTCATGTGATTGGAGGAGAAAGAGTAACTGACCATGTGAATTTACTTCAGACGGTAAAGAATCTGCCTGCAGTGCAGGAGACCCAGGTGCATTTCCTGGGCTGGGAAGATCCCCTGGAGACCAGAATGACAACCCACTCCAATATTCTTGCCTGGAGAATCCCATAAACAGAGGAGCCTGGTGGGCTACAAGCCCATGGGGTCGGAAAGAGCTGGACAGGACTGATCAATGCTTTCATCTTTTTTTAGATATTAACTATCTAAATATTACCAACTTGAATCATAAGCGTTTATCAACAAAGATTACATGGAGGAAGCACTAAGGAGTTTGAGTCTTTTTTTTTCTGATTACTATGAAAAATAATAGTTTTTACTTCTCTAGTGGCCATTTTTTGGTAATCTCTATGACTTTATAAACTTTCCCTAACACTCTAGCATCAATATTGGCTGATTACAGACTAGCCATCACAACTGAGCAGTTTCACATGCTCTGAAATATTTTTTTTAAGACTTTTTTGGTTGCAAGGGACAAAAACACAACGTTAACTATTGATACCATTAAGTTCAAGAAGAGCAAAAATTTCACTGATTCTCAAGGCTGAAAGGAAAATGAGTTTTTGATCTGTTGTCTCTGTTCTCTCAGCAGGTGAGGTTCATTCTATCAGAGGGGCTTCCTCTACCAGTTCAAGAAAACAGTGATTCCTGAAGTCCCAAGGTTTCTGGAGCAGTGAAGGTTTGAAATTTGTCCTCCAGACAAATTTAGGAATTCCAGGAAAATGTTCTGATTAGTGCAGCTTGCGCCAGTTGGTCACCTCTGGGCAAATTGAAAGTGACTGTGAATGTAGAGGGTATAATATGGTAGCATCAACTCACACCATGTGGATAAAATAGGATGGTGCTGATCATGGCAGACAAGAAAATAGATTTCCATTATGGCTTTTAAATAAACATAAAAGTAAAGATTATGTTTGAGCTCTCGGGAGACAAAGATTGTCGCAGTTAGTGTTTGATTCGGGAAGGAGACACCACTCTATATTACATTAAGGATGTAATAGAAGCAATTAGTGAAGAAGGATTCTCCAGTATTCTTGCCTGGGAAATCCCAGGAACAGAGGAGCCTGGCGGGGCTACAGTCCACAGGGTCGTAAAGAGTCATAGGTGACTTAGTGATTGAACAACAACAGAGGCAATTAGACATTTACAAAGTAATTGGAACCAAGGAAAGAACTGAGGACACAGAGGCTGGCACTGAACTAACTTCAGGGATAAAATAAGACAATGAATTGTAGAAGTGTTGGGCAGTAACTGTTTTAACTACTGAGTCATTTCTTTAGGTAACATAAAGATGAAGAAAGCATCATCAGAAACTTTCTTATTTTCTCTTAAAAAATGATGAGGAAACAGGTGCAGTTGGGGAGTTATTCAGATAAACAAGATACTGAGTAATGTGTGGAACACGATCAACGTCCAGTGAAATTTTCTGAGCTGTATTTTACATGCCCCACTAATGTGTGTGATCTGGAAGCCTGCTCCCTGTGATAAAATAGACTCTCCATTTCTGTGTGTGCCCTGTGTTTTTTGAGAGTTATTTGTGTCTCTTTCTCCATTATATGGAACAAAATCAACCTATTACAAGATACTTGCAAGAATACAGAACTATAAAATAAGTATAAAATCAACCAAGGATCAATCTGATCAATGTGCCTATGTTCCAAATTTGACTTTTCGGGGAGCTTGGGAAAAAGGAAAACATTACGAATTAGAAATATTTTATCACAGTAAGTAAGAATCAGATCATCAAGAAAACAAATGTTTTCAGTACCTGGAAAACACAGTGAGTATCTCCGTGAGAAAGAAGAAATATAGGGAATAAAATTTACTTCAGCTAATAGTAACTGAAGACTAGATATAACATTTACCTTGGAAAAGAAGGAAGGCTGAAATTTTAATGAGCAAAGAGTCAACTGCAAAAATTTAGTGAAAGAAGAGCAAATTGCCCAAATAATGGGAAGGAAAAAAGAAATGAAATCGGAAAAATGAATATTAAAATAAAGAAGATCAACAAAGCCTTGAAAAACTTGCAAAACTGATAGCGGCTGCCTCCCAAAAAAATATATGAGGAAAGCACACACACACACACACACACACACACACACACACACTCATACGCACACACGCGCACACACACACACACACACTCACATACACACACTTACACATACACACACACATACATACACATACACGCACACACTCATACACACACACACTCTCACTCGCACAGTCACATACACTCTCACTCACACACACACACACACATTCAGTTCAGTTCAGTCGCTCAGTCATGTCTGACTGTTTGCGACCCCTTGAATCACAGCACGCCAGGTGATGCCATCCAGCCATCAAGTCAGTGATGCCATCCAGCCATCTCATCCTCTGTCGTCCCCTTCTCCTGCCCCCAATCCCTCCCAGCATCAGAGTCTTTTCCAATGAGTCAACTCTTCGCATGAGGTAGCCAAAGTACTGGAGTTTCAGCTTCAGCATCATTCCNCCAGGCAATCTTGATTCCAGCTTGGGTTTCTTCCAGTCCAGCATTTCTCATGATGTATTCTGCATATAAGTTAAATAAACAGGGTGAAAATAGACAGCCTTGACGTACTCCTTTTCCTATTTGGAATCAGTCTGTTAGGCATGAAGAAAGGGGCTATCACTATGGATGGTGCAGATGTTTAAAGGGGAGAAAGAGGAAATTATGAGCAACTTTGTGTATGTTTTTAATGCTACTTACTTGATTGATGCGGCTTTGTGAATTATTATGAGGTACACAATATTGCATCCACCTCACAGATCCAGGAAAAGAAGCAAGCCAGCCCCAGAGTGGCCCCCAGTATGTCCAGTCCCAGCCCCAGCTGTCTCCCTCCACAAGCAACGGCTCTCCTGCCCTTTAAGGCACTCGCTTGCTGGAGGAGGTTGCAGGAGAGGAGCCGGAGGAAAAGCTGCCCAATAGGGAGAAGGAAATCACCGGGTGGAGTGTAACAAGACGGGACAAAAGAAGCGAATAGAGAAACCAAGTGACAGTGGAAGGAAGGGAAGTCAGAAGAGTGACTCCAGTCCCCTCTCATGGGAGGCGCCGCAGAGTGGTCATATTCTTGGGGGAAAGGTCCAGTTGAAAACGAGAGAGGGCACAGTCTGAGAGTGGAGAATTCAGCACAGAGTGTGAGAAAGCTAAAAGAGTTAACCGTATATTAACCATAATTAACCATATATTAGTGTGACATCTAGAAAAATGGTATAGATGGTCTTATTTGCAAAACAGATGTAGAAACACAGAAAACAAACATATGGACACCAAGGGGAGAAAGGGTGGTGGTGGGATGCATCGGGAGATTGAGATTAACACACACACACTGCGCTTCCCAGGTGGCACTCGGGATAAAGAACCTGCCTGCCAACACAGGAGACGGAAGCGAGGCGGGTTCAGCCCCTGGGTCTGGACGATCCCCTGGAGGAGGGCATGGAGACCCACTCCGGTATTCTTGCCTGGAGAATCCCAGAGACAAAGGAGCCTGGCGGGCTGCAGTCCATGGGGTCGCGGAGAGTTGGACACGACTTACCACACACATAAAACAGACAGCTAAGGAGAATGCTCAGGGAATCCTACTGAGTGCTCTGTGGTGACCTAAGTGGGGAGGAAATCCAAAAAACGAGGGGATATATGTGTGTGGCTGATTCACTCCGCTCTACAGCAGAAACTAACGCAACATTGTAAAGCAACTGTACACCAATAAAAATTAATTTAAAGAAAAAAAGAGAGATGATGCAGAACCTAAATGAAGTTTGGGACACGTTGAATTTTTAGAAAATGCTCTCCCTCCCTCTGGAGGGAAGGAATACGTGGGTTTTGATGCTGGTAAGTTTCTAGACTTGGAAGTGAACAGATGAAATTCTTAGCTGATGACTTCAATGTTTAAGTGAAAGAAGACTCAAAGTTAGGAGTAGGGATGAAAGTAGGGGGATGGAGTAGTTTGTGGAGAATGGAAATGGGACAAAAAGTCGAGAGTGAGAAAGTTATAAGACAAATCCAATCGAGTTGTCAGGCAGGGCTGGGTGCCCTCTTGGAGTCTGAGATGATTTATTTAAAGGAAAGCTGGGCTGCTTGTCTGCACTTCTCTCCTCCTGAAACATTTATCTGTCTGCGTGTAAGCACAGAAGTTGTGGTCGGGTGGTTGAGTCATCACAGACTGGGGTTTGACCGGGCAAAACTGAAAGAAGGAAAGAGAAGGTAAAGGAGATGGCAGGAGAGTGACAATGATGGAATAACGGTAAGTCAAGGACTCTGCGTTGCCCGAGGAAGAAAGCGCAGACAGGTGTGTATGTCTTGGGGGCAAGGGTGTGAGATGGTGAGAAAGTGCTGGGGTAGGTTAACTGGAGAGAATTCACTGATGAGAGTTTTTGCCATGAAATTATTTAAGCCCGTGAGCGAGGAAAGGAGGTGGTCAAAGAACTGAGGTAAACTGAAGATTTCAAAGATGGTACAGTTTATGCACGTGACAAGTTTCAGGCTGGACCGTGAGAGTGGAAGGCTGGGGGGTTGTGGGGGCGGATGAGAGGATGGGTGTGGAAATAGGGGCCAAGGAACCAGGAGGCTGGCATTCCAGATGGGACATGCCCCGGAATGGGGAAATCCTGGGAAGGACGGCGTGAGTCAGGGAGAAGGGGAAGGCTGGAGCCAAAAGGATTTGGGGAATGGAGCACAGAGGCCGTGGATGAAGTGGATGAAGCAGTGAGGGAGAGAAAAGAGTGACTACGCGGCTGCCAGCTTTGCAACCCTGAGACTCCGGTGTGGAAAACCTCACAGGATCCCCTTGCCCTCCGGTTTCTGGTTCCGCCATTGGAGAGCCCTCTCAGGAGACTGGCGGCAGGGGGGCCTGAGTACTTCTCCCCCAGGGGGCACCAGGCTGACTGTGCCCCTCAGCTGAAGGTCACAAGTAGCTCAAAGCAGCCAACCCTACGTGAGCCTCTCGTCCTGGGTTTTGATAACAACTCCCTCCTGCCTCCCTTGAGGCGACCAAGGTTACGAGCTCCCGGTTTCTGCCCCATTCCTGCGCTATTCCATGTGGCTTCTCTACGCCCTGTTTGAATCTTTGTAGAGGCTCCCTTTTTAAAGATCCTATTTGAATTTTCCTACTCTGAGGTGCCATCTGTTTCCTTGCTGAATCTCTGATACCACGATAGGATCCAATGATGAGAGCATGAAGTTTAAAACGAAGGAAGGAAGGAGAGGGAAGAGAAGGGGAGGAAAGAGGGAGCTGGGAGGGAGCGAGGAAGAGAGAGAAGAAGAACGATGGTCCAGAAGGGGCGACGAGAATGCAGGAGGACGCCTACCCCACCAAGTGCCTTGGAACCTTGTGGTGTGTGAGAGAGAGAAAAACAATGCCTCCAGTTGGGAATAGTGTCCTCAAAAAACTGCCAGACATCTGTTAGAGGCCACAAGTGGGAAGAACGGCAAAAATAAAAATAAAAATACCCACAGCATTTGAGGATGGAGGGGAAGATGGGACGAGGAGAGGAAGACGTCACACTTCTTCCAGCTTGTATCGATCTGTTGAGGTGCAGGTGCACCCTGTTCTTCAGGACAAGGCAAGAATGGCCCAGAAGGCAGTTCAGAGGTCACCAGGGCTGTCTCTTCTGCTTCAAAGGGTGAGGCCATCATCTCGGCTTCAACAGGCAAGATGGCGGTCGCCTGGGGCCTTGGGAGCAGGACCTCCGCCTCGGGGGCCTGAGAAACAGAACACTGAACCAGAGAGGATTCTTCTGGAGCCTTAAGAGCTAATGGTATTTAGCAAATGGTGTTTGCTGGGGACACATCACCTTTTTTCTCATCCTTATTTCTCCTGTTTGGAATGGGAACATCCGTCCCATGCCTGTCCCACCAGGAAGTACATGAATTACCTGGGTTCACAGGTTCACAGCTGGAGAGGCGTTTTCCTCTGAATAAACCGTTCTTCAAGTCTCACCCATTTCTGACTGAGATCGGATTTAGACTTGGGGCTTTAGACTTTAGAACTGGTGCTGGAAGGGATTAAGACTTTGGAGCTATTGGGAAGGAGTTCATATATTTCACATGAGAGGAGAATGTGAATTTCGGGGGCCAGGAGCAGAATGTTATGGGTTATATATATGTTTGTGTCCTTCCAAAATTCAGGTTGAAGTCCTAACCCCCAGTCTGATGGTACGTAGAGGCGGAGCCTTTGGGAAATAAACAGGTTTAGATGAGGTTGTGAGGGGGGCTTCCTTGGTGGCTCAGTGGTAAAGAATCCACCTGCCAGTGCTGGAGACACAGGTGGAGATCCCTGGGCCAGACGATCCCATGGAGAAAGAAATGGCAACCTCCTCCAGCATTCTTGCCTGGAGGATTCCATGAACAGAGGAGCCTGTGGGCTACAGTCCTTGGGGTCACAAAGGATTGGACACCACTGTGCACACATGCACACTCACTGACTGCAGTTAGTGACTCGGGTCATAGCAGGGTTTGTTGTTGTTGTTGTTGTTTTAAACAGGAGACAGGGCAAAGCCTTTCCTGCAGGCTGTGGTCAGTGTCTCGCTACAGATGAGGGGCACTGCTCTCCGAATGCAGAGATTAGGGGACGAGTCACCGAAAGCTTTTTTAAGATGGAAGGGACTGGGATGTGTTTAAAGGCTGATGGGGAAGGGATTAAGAGAGAGCAAAGGTTGAAGACTCAGAAAGAGAGAGGACATAATCCAGGAGAAGTCTCACAGGCAGCTAGCTCCTGACAGTAGGGTGATGGGACTGGTCTCCCTCATTTGGATGGGAGGGAAGAATTTCGCTAAGAAGCCACAAGGATCTGTCGAGAATGGCATGTCATGTACTCTGCATATTAATTACTCACTCTGAATTAGTAATGACACATGGAGGTAGCAGGCCCTGGGCTGAACGAGTCTGTATCCTCCTCGGGGTATTCCTTGTCCCCAGGTTGCCCTGCCCCAGGATATCTAGGGTTTGGTTGTTTTTTGTTTGTTTGTTTGTTTGTTTGCCTCCACGAGTGTCACCTGTGACAGGACTACACGTCTCCCGTGTATCTGAACACGCGAGATTTAAAACAGGGGTCTCTCTTCTGCCCTCTTTTGGTCCAGCAGAGACATTCTCCATGCTGTGAGGATATTGAAGATCTTAGAGCTCCTGTGATGAGAGGAGCCCTTTACTGCTTGGGGTTTAAACATTGTACGACGGTTCCTCTCATACAGCATCTAAATGTGCCTTCTTTAGCAAACAGCGAAGGGAGCGGTTACACTAGCCCCCACGAAGGCGGTCACCATGTCACACACTGGGAACAGAGGCAGGAAGGTCACCATCAAAAGATCAGAAGGATGAATACAATGAAATAGGGGAAGCCGTGGCGTTTGCCTGAATGATCTGAACGTCAGAAACCATGTCCAAAGTCCAGTAAATCCAGACAGATCCCAAATCCAAACCTCAGTTCTGAGGGAAACAGAGTTCAAGTCAAAGGGAATGTGGACTGAGCAGGGAATCTATCCATAATGTACAGGACAAGGTCAATGAAAGCATTTGAGTTTGTTAGAGGGTGAGTGTGATGTAAATAGGGAAGGAACCAGGGATGTTTTCTCAGCCAGTCTACTGCAGGAATTAGATCCATGAAGGGTAAAGAGAAACACTCTCAGGTGGCCAGAGGAAAGGGGAAAGAAATACTAGTTTGGGAAGGAGGCGTGGTGTTCGAGAGGTCACCAACTGAGAGTTCAGAAAAGTGCCTGGCACCCCCTCTTGGGCCCCGACCAGTGACTATTTCCAAATGATTTCTGGGACAGATGCTATTAATAGCCTGCCAGTGGCTCAAGGGAAACGTATTGAGTAGAGGCTTATTGCTGGGCTGCTGCTCCATAGGAATGGTCACGTACCCACACAGCATGACCTGCGTACAAGAGATATACATAGTAAAACTTTGATAGAACTCGCTTAACGTACATTACCAGGTCTCTGTTTCTTCTGAAGAAAATATCTCCCACTCAGAAGACAGAAAAGGAAGCTGATCTGAGAGAGGAAGAGGTTTCTTCTGTCCTTGAGACTCAGAGATGCTGAGATTGAAGGGATGGGACTCTGGTTCCCCGAGATGGTGAAACCAGTCAGGCAGGGGCAAGGCTTGAACCTAGATGGGGGGTTGTGTGCATGTGGGTGATTCTCCTGCAACTGCTCTGCGTGCGGCTGCAATCTCACATTACTTGAATGTCTCCCAACTCAATTTAATCTGGCTCAGCACCCAAACGCCAGATTGACATGAAGTCAGTCTTAACCCTTGAGGGTTCTCCCCTCTCTCTTTTGGATACTCAAAGAAATGGAATACCCTGAGTGCTCCCAAAGTTGTTGTTCAGTCGCTCAGTTGTGTCTGAGTGTTTGCAATCCCATGGACTGCAGTATGCCAAGCTTCCCTGTCCTTCACCATCTCTCAGAGTTTGCTCAAACTTATGTCCACTGAGTGGATGATGCCATCCAGCCATTTCATCCTCTGTCATCCCCTTCTCATCCTTCCCTTGATTTTTCCAAGCATCAAGGTCTTCTCCAATGAGTCGGTTCTTCCCATCAGGTGGCCAGAGTATTAGAGCTTCAGCCTTAGCATCAGTCCTTCCACTGAATATTCAGAGTTGATTTCCTTTAGTCCATTTTTGTCCCAAATGTCCGTTTTTGTCCCAAAGAATTCTCCCCAAAGTGTCCACTCCTCAAAAAGGAAATGGACAGTTCCTTCTTGGTTCAGACTTCTAACTGGCCCTCCCTCACGTCAGCAAAACCCAAGCTGTCACCAGCTACAGGCTCAGGCCCATCAGGTCCTTTGAAAGCTGTGGTTGAGGTGTCGGAACTCAGGTGGCCCAGTGGCAGGACCTGGGCTTAATGTTCATGTTTGTTCACCAGCATTTCCCTGAGCCTGGACCACAGAGAAATGTGTCAGAACGCGTGTGTCCCGCCCACAATAAAGCCACGCCCATCTTTCGCTTTCCCCTTGAATTTGGGGATACCCACAGACTCAAGCTGTTTTTCTTTTCCACCTCTGAAATATCAGCTCCTTCTCTCTGAAACAAAAGTGATTAGTCCAAAGAAGGCCTGGACTTTTGAGATAGAAAGGCAATCTTTTTTCTTTCTCTAAGAGAAAAACTTGGAGGTTAAAAATGTAAAAGCATTTATGCCCCTTATAAGCCTATGTGCTCAGTCACTCAGTAGTGTCTGACTCTTTCGACCCCATAGACTGTAGCCTGCCAGGCTCCTCTGTCCATCGAATTCTCCAGGCAAGAAATGAGTGGGTTGCCATTTCCTTCTCCTCTGATCATAGAGTTTGGGTAAACTCTGGCAATTGGTGATGGACAGGGAGGCCTGGCGTGCTGCAGTCTGTGGGGTCACAAAGAGTCGGACACGACTGAGTGACTGAACTGAACTGAGTGTATAGGGTAGAAAGAATAATCGCCACCCTCCCTCCTTCTAGCTGAGTAAACAGGCTCCCCTACACACACCCAAAATCAAAACAGAAGTTGTTTTTTTTTTTTCCTTGGCTGATGGGAGAGGGAAAAAAATGGGTAGACCTATTTTTATCAGCTCACCTCCACTACATGTCTAAACTCAAGAAGCTGTGTGAGCCATGAGTGAAGCTGAACCTAGATCACTGGACTGGAAGGTCTGAGAGTCTGTGGGCTCCCTTTGCACACCTGAGACAGGTAGCTCAAGCACCTCCGTGTTGTGTAGAAACATGGAATCAATGATGGTGACTCCGCCCTGTGGAAAGAAGTGTCTGAGTTGGGGAGCAGCGCCAGACAGCAGCCAGGGATGATGTTAGACTTCCAGGCCACCAGACCGTTTAGAGATGGGACACCGAGGTTGGGGGGCCCTGGACCAGTTCTGGGGACAAAGGAGACAGCTCTAGGGCAGCTGGACGGCCTGTGTTTCAACAGTGACACCATGTGGCAGCAGGGCTATGGGGACAGCAAAGGACATGAGACTTCTGGTTTTCTCTCTGACATTAATAACTAGTGACTCTCTGATCCCCTGGAGGATCAGAGAGAAGGAAGTGGCGACCCACACCAGGATTCTTTTTTTTTTTTACATAATTAATTTGCTTTTTTAATTGAAGGATAATTGCTTTACAGAATTCTGTTGTTTTCTGCCAAACAGTAGCATGAATCAGCCACAGGTGTGCATAGGTCCCCTCCCTTTTGAACCTCCCTCCGTCTCCCTCCCCACCCCTCTAAGTTGATTCAGAGCCCCTGTTTGAGTTCCCTGAGACCTACAGCCAATTCCCATTGGCTCTCCATTTTACAAATAAGATGGTACTGAAGAATTTATTTGCAAGGCAGCAATGGAGAAACAGACATAGAGAACAGATTTATGGACATGGGAAGAAGGGAAGAGAGGGTGAGCTGTATGGAGAGAGTAACCACTCCAGTGTTCTTGCCTGGAGAATCCCACGGACAGAGGANGGATTAAGAGAGAGCAAAGGTTGAAGACTCAGAAAGAGAGAGGACATAATCCAGGAGAAGTCTCACAGGCAGCTAGCTCCTGACAGTAGGGTGATGGGACTGGTCTCCCTCATTTGGATGGGAGGGAAGAATTTCGCTAAGAAGCCACAAGGATCTGTCGAGAATGGCATGTCATGCACTCTGCATATTAATTACTCACTCTGAATTAGTAATGACACATGGAGGTAGCAGGCCCTGGGCTGAACGAGTCTGTATCCTCCTCGGGGTATTCCTTGTCCCCAGGTTGCCCTGCCCCAGGATATCTAGGGTTTGGTTGTTTTTTGTTTGTTTGTTTGTTTGTTTGCCTCCACGAGTGTCACCTGTGACAGGACTACACGTCTCCCGTGTATCTGAACACGCGAGATTTAAAACAGGGGTCTCTCTTCTGCCCTCTTTTGGTCCAGCAGAGACATTCTCCATGCTGTGAGGATATTGAAGATCTTAGAGCTCCTGTGATGAGAGGAGCCCTTTACTGCTTGGGGTTTAAACATTGTACGACGGTTCCTCTCATACAGCATCTAAATGTGCCTTCTTTAGCAAACAGCGAAGGGAGCGGTTACACTAGCCCCCACGAAGGCGGTCACCATGTCACACACTGGGAACAGAGGCAGGAAGGTCACCATCAAAAGATCAGAAGGATGAATACAATGAAATAGGGGAAGCCGTGGCGTTTGCCTGAATGATCTGAACGTCAGAAACCATGTCCAAAGTCCAGTAAATCCAGACAGATCCCAAATCCAAACCTCAGTTCTGAGGGAAACAGAGTTCAAGTCAAAGGGAATGTGGACTGAGCAGGGAATCTATCCATAATGTACAGGACAAGGTCAATGAAAGCATTTGAGTTTGTTAGAGGGTGAGTGTGATGTAAATAGGGAAGGAACCAGGGATGTTTTCTCAGCCAGTCTACTGCAGGAATTAGATCCATGAAGGGTAAAGAGAAACACTCTCAGGTGGCCAGAGGAAAGGGGAAAGAAATACTAGTTTGGGAAGGAGGCGTGGTGTTCGAGAGGTCACCAACTGAGAGTTCAGAAAAGTGCCTGGCACCCCCTCTTGGGCCCCGACCAGTGACTATTTCCAAATGATTTCTGGGACAGATGCTATTAATAGCCTGCCAGTGGCTCAAGGGAAACGTATTGAGTAGAGGCTTATTGCTGGGCTGCTGCTCCATAGGAATGGTCACGTACCCACACAGCATGACCTGCGTACAAGAGATATACATAGTAAAACTTTGATAGAACTCGCTTAACGTACATTACCAGGTCTCTGTTTCTTCTGAAGAAAATATCTCCCACTCAGAAGACAGAAAAGGAAGCTGATCTGAGAGAGGAAGAGGTTTCTTCTGTCCTTGAGACTCAGAGATGCTGAGATTGAAGGGATGGGACTCTGGTTCCCCGAGATGGTGAAACCAGTCAGGCAGGGGCAAGGCTTGAACCTAGATGGGGGGTTGTGTGCATGTGGGTGATTCTCCTGCAACTGCTCTGCGTGCGGCTGCAATCTCACATTACTTGAATGTCTCCCAACTCAATTTAATCTGGCTCAGCACCCAAACGCCAGATTGACATGAAGTCAGTCTTAACCCTTGAGGGTTCTCCCCTCTCTCTTTTGGATACTCAAAGAAATGGAATACCCTGAGTGCTCCCAAAGTTGTTGTTCAGTCGCTCAGTTGTGTCTGAGTGTTTGCAATCCCATGGACTGCAGTATGCCAAGCTTCCCTGTCCTTCACCATCTCTCAGAGTTTGCTCAAACTTATGTCCACTGAGTGGATGATGCCATCCAGCCATTTCATCCTCTGTCATCCCCTTCTCATCCTTCCCTTGATTTTTCCAAGCATCAAGGTCTTCTCCAATGAGTCGGTTCTTCCCATCAGGTGGCCAGAGTATTAGAGCTTCAGCCTTAGCATCAGTCCTTCCACTGAATATTCAGAGTTGATTTCCTTTAGTCCATTTTTGTCCCAAATGTCCGTTTTTGTCCCAAAGAATTCTCCCCAAAGTGTCCACTCCTCAAAAAGGAAATGGACAGTTCCTTCTTGGTTCAGACTTCTAACTGGCCCTCCCTCACGTCAGCAAAACCCAAGCTGTCACCAGCTACAGGCTCAGGCCCATCAGGTCCTTTGAAAGCTGTGGTTGAGGTGTCGGAACTCAGGTGGCCCAGTGGCAGGACCTGGGCTTAATGTTCATGTTTGTTCACCAGCATTTCCCTGAGCCTGGACCACAGAGAAATGTGTCAGAACGCGTGTGTCCCGCCCACAATAAAGCCACGCCCATCTTTCGCTTTCCCCTTGAATTTGGGGATACCCACAGACTCAAGCTGTTTTTCTTTTCCACCTCTGAAATATCAGCTCCTTCTCTCTGAAACAAAAGTGATTAGTCCAAAGAAGGCCTGGACTTTTGAGATAGAAAGGCAATCTTTTTTCTTTCTCTAAGAGAAAAACTTGGAGGTTAAAAATGTAAAAGCATTTATGCCCCTTATAAGCCTATGTGCTCAGTCACTCAGTAGTGTCTGACTCTTTCGACCCCATAGACTGTAGCCTGCCAGGCTCCTCTGTCCATCGAATTCTCCAGGCAAGAAATGAGTGGGTTGCCATTTCCTTCTCCTCTGATCATAGAGTTTGGGTAAACTCTGGCAATTGGTGATGGACAGGGAGGCCTGGCGTGCTGCAGTCTGTGGGGTCACAAAGAGTCGGACACGACTGAGTGACTGAACTGAACTGAGTGTATAGGGTAGAAAGAATAATCGCCACCCTCCCTCCTTCTAGCTGAGTAAACAGGCTCCCCTACACACACCCAAAATCAAAACAGAAGTTGTTTTTTTTTTTTCCTTGGCTGATGGGAGAGGGAAAAAAATGGGTAGACCTATTTTTATCAGCTCACCTCCACTACATGTCTAAACTCAAGAAGCTGTGTGAGCCATGAGTGAAGCTGAACCTAGATCACTGGACTGGAAGGTCTGAGAGTCTGTGGGCTCCCTTTGCACACCTGAGACAGGTAGCTCAAGCACCTCCGTGTTGTGTAGAAACATGGAATCAATGATGGTGACTCCGCCCTGTGGAAAGAAGTGTCTGAGTTGGGGAGCAGCGCCAGACAGCAGCCAGGGATGATGTTAGACTTCCAGGCCACCAGACCGTTTAGAGATGGGACACCGAGGTTGGGGGGCCCTGGACCAGTTCTGGGGACAAAGGAGACAGCTCTAGGGCAGCTGGACGGCCTGTGTTTCAACAGTGACACCATGTGGCAGCAGGGCTATGGGGACAGCAAAGGACATGAGACTTCTGGTTTTCTCTCTGACATTAATAACTAGTGACTCTCTGATCCCCTGGAGGATCAGAGAGAAGGAAGTGGCGACCCACACCAGGATTCATTTTTTTTTTTACATAATTAATTTGCTTTTTTAATTGAAGGATAATTGCTTTACAGAATTCTGTTGTTTTCTGCCAAACAGCAGCATGAATCAGCCACAGGTGTGCATAGGTCCCCTCCCTTTTGAACCTCCCTCCGTCTCCCTCCCCACCCCTCTAAGTTGATTCAGAGCCCCTGTTTGAGTTCCCTGAGACCTACAGCCAATTCCCATTGGCTCTCCATTTTACAAATAAGATGGTACTGAAGAATTTATTTGCAAGGCAGCAATGGAGAAACAGACATAGAGAACAGATTTATGGACATGGGAAGAAGGGAGGAGAGGGTGAGCTGTATGGAGAGAGTAACCACTCCAGTGTTCTTGCCTGGAGAATCCCACGGACAGAGGAGCCTGGCGGGCTACAAAGAGTCCGACAGGACTGAGCTACTAACACTTTCGCTTTCATGAGTAGCCCAAAGAGAAAGGGTTGTCACCTCCTTCAGGCAACCCTAAAGGGTTCATACACAGGGATTCAGGGCTCCGTCTCTGAGTAAACAAGTCCCTGTTGTCCTGGCAAGATTCTCTGCATATGGTTCATTCGGAAACCTCAAAAGAGAGAGTAGTTCACCTAGGACAGAAAGGTCCAGTTCTTCCTCCAGTCAAATGCCATCTTGAACTCGGCCCACTGATTCTCTGAGAAGACCTCCAAGGTACAGGATGCAAAAGGGTGTTCTCATGGAAGGATCCATCCACACACACACCCCCCCACCCCCCGCCCAGCCCAGCAGACAGCAGGAGGTGGAACAAAAGCACCAAAGACTTGGACTTCTTTCTAAATTCCGAGAGGAAGATTCTCTGCTGTGGGAGGGCTTGCAAAAGACAGGACAGAATGTGCGTGAGTCCAGGCACCAGCACGCTGAAATCCAGTCTTCAGACCTGACAGATGGCCACAGCCAAGAGCCCCTGAGTGTGCGTGTTCGAAGCACACATTGTGAGGAGCTCGGCAAAGAAAACGTTGCCTGTGCGCTGACACTTCATATATGACAATCTGTGTTTTCAGAGTCACTCGCTCCAAAGCTAGTAAGTGAACAAAAGTGGTGAAACAGTCTGTAACTCTCAGAATTTCACAGCAGAAAGGGGAGGGCAAGGGGAGTGGAACTCCACTGGCTAGATTCAAAGGAGGATACATTTTAAAAAATAATAATAATAAAGGAGGTACAGGAGTTGTAGAAATCAAAGAATTTCAGGGCCAAAAGAAACCCTACGTTTCTAATTCCATCTCTCACTTCCAGGAAAGACTGTGGGTTTGTTTGTTTGTTTATCTTTTGGTGTTTTCCAGAAAAGACTCTTTCTTCTAGGTTCTTTGCAAACGTATCATAGCTCCTCTCACACACCACCAGCCACCTGGAGGGCTCAGAGGTTTTATCTTGGTTTGTATTCCTAATTGCATACATTTCTACATCAAAAGAGATTTTGCTTTTTGCCTGAAGTATAAACTCGGCTACTGAAGTGCACTCAGGAGATCACTGTAAATGTAAATCAGAACTGTTGGTGATACAACAATAAATCCAAGGCTTTTGAAAAGCTTAGCTGAAATGGCACATACAGTTAATAGGAAGTCCTTCACCATGAACTAAACCCACAATTCCATCGCTCTCAAAAGGTGGAACAAATATCTTCATTCCTTATGTAATTTTGATATGTGGTGGTTACTTGGGGCTTTGCAAGTGACTTAGTTGGTAAAGAGTCCTCCTGCCAAGCAGGAGACCTGGGTTTGGTCCCTGGGTCAGGAAGCTCCCCTGGAAAAGGAAATGTCACCCATTTCAGTATTCTTGCCTGAGGAATCCCGTGGACACAGGAGCCTGGCAGGCCATGATCCATAGGGTCGCAGAGAGTCGGACACGACTGTAGCAACTAAGCACACACCCAAATGTTGATGTTTCAGTTCAAACGAATGGCTTTATAACCTGGGTCTCATCCAGTAGCAATACAGGGGAACTGACCAAAGCTTTGAAATTTTAGTCTTCTTTTGTATCTCTTTTTCTCCCATCTTTACAAAAGGTGAAGAGCAACAGGGAAGTGCATTTTCCCTCTAAAATGCATCATTCTTCCACAACAGCCATTATAAAACCAGTCAATTTTGCTTTAGAATAACATTTTTCCTTCATTACAGAGAAACTAGAACTCTCACAAAGCAAGACAGAGTGAGGGGTTGCAGGTACGTTCACCCAGCTTAGACCCATTTTTGAGTATATCTCATAGCTCTCATTTTCCTAAAGATGTGATACTCTGCACTGTTCATTTGTCCATGTGGTAGACACGTGTGGCTACTTAAGTTTCCAATTTTAATTAATTAAAATTAAATAAAATTAAAACTTTGACACCAGCCACATTTCAAGTGCTCAACAGCCACGTGCAACTGGTGTCTACTCTCTTGTGGGTGCTCCGTTGCTAAGTCGCGTCCGACTCTTTGCTGCCCAGTGGACTGCAGCCAGGCTCCTCTGTCCATGGGATTTCCCAGGCAAGGATACTGGAGTGGCGTCATTTCCTGCTCCAGAGGGTCTTCCCGACCCGGGGGCCGTATCCACGTTTCTCACATCTCATGCTTTGGCAGATGGATTCTTTCCCGCTGAGCCACCTGGAAAGCCCATCAGTCCTCTCAGGGCAGGATTATAGAACATTTCCTCCAGTGCAGAAATCTCTATTGGACGGTGCCATTCTAGGTGGAAAAAAAATATATGTACTTACTTTGTTAACCTGTTACACAGTTTTATAACACTTATCTAACCTGTGGCTAATCTGGTGGAAAACGTATTGAATAGACTACAGTTGAGGAGATCCGGGGTTTAAATTGTGAGATACATAGTGAGCAAAGAACTATCTTTGACTTTTGCAGTGCCCACCAGCAAAATTTGATTTCTTCTCACTGCTTCTAGAGCTTTCAAAGGAATGCCCACTGATAACTTTGTTAGCTAACATTAAAATGCTGATTAAAGCTGGAGGAAGTACATGGCAAGTCCACTGTAGTGACCAAGGGTGTTTAAAATGAGGAGATCAGACATTTACTGCTTAACGCACCTCTTCACCTGAACCCTAGTATTCTCAGTCCACCCACTCCAGTTGGTGAAGTGTCGATCAAGAAGTAGCACACTAGTGTTAGATTTTTATCCTCTGATCAAAGTAATTCTAATGAGATAATTGAAAGAAAATATCATATGAGCCTCCAAAGAAATCTTAGGAGTTTTTCTATAATTTATTCATAGAATTTAATGCAAGGACCTTCCGATCAATTAGAAACAATCACGCATAAAAGCAAAACTGTAATTAATTAAATTAATTAACTGTAATTAATTAAAGCAGATTTTTTGGATTGGCCAAAAAGTACATTTAGATTTTTCCATAATATCTAACCCCAAACTAATTTTTTGGGCCAACTCAATGCAATAATGCCTACATACATATGCATTGCACCATTTCATATATTATCTCATTAAAATTCTTAACAGTAGGCCAGTGCAGGTATCATGATTCCATTTTACACATGAGGGCATTGGAGGGAAGAGATTATTCTTAAAGACCACATACCCAGTAGGTGAAGAGCCATGTCCCCAAATGTTCTTCACTCTCCTTTACTCTAGAATGTAAAAGAGTTGGGCATTCAGGGAACACATGGAAGGTCAACTCTTTGTTATTCACTGACGCTCAAGACCAAGTGATGGCAACCAACAAGGAGAGCCATCATCCAAGGCCAATGTGCTGCTTAAGAGAAACAGGGTCCCGTGAGCCCCAGGCTTGCCAGTGGTCACGTATTTGACACTGGCATCGCCAATAATAATAAGCAGCACGTCATTTGTTTCTCAGCTCATTGTCATAGCAACATTCCGTCTACTCATTCAACAAATGTGCCCGGAGTTCTCTTTCATGTCAGGACCTGTGCTAGGCACTGCCTTAGGCAAAGGCTTGGATATGGTCCCTGCATCCCACCCTTAGTAGACTGGTGGCCCCTAAGATTGGTCTTCTCCCTATGTGATGCTTTAAGAAGATACTTGATTTTACTCAGTGCTACTCTCTCAGCTCGTCCCACCCTCTCCTTCCCCACCTATGCCCCATCTAAGTCTGCTCCCTACGTCTGCATCTCCACTGCTGCCCTGCAGATAGGTTCACTGAAACATACACATTACCATATGTAAAATCGGATAGCCAGTGGAAATTCTGTGGGACTAAAATCCAGTGCTCTGTGATAACCTGAAGGGGTAGGATGGGGTGGGGGGTGGAAGGGAGGTTCAAGAGTGAGTGAAGTGAAAGGTGCTCGGTTATGTCCGATTCTTTGCAAACTGGTGGACTATACAGTCCATGAAATTCTCCAGGCCAGAATACTGGAGTGGGTAGCCTTTCTCTTCTCCAGGGGATCTCCCCAACCCAGGCATTGAACCCCACTCTCCCTCATAGCAGGGGGGTTCTTTACCAGCTGAGCCACACAGGACATAGATAGACCTGTGGCTGATTTATGCTGATATATGGCAGAGACCAACACAATGTTGTAAAGCAAGTATCCTCCAATTAAAAATAAATTAATTAAAACATTGAGTGAAAAAAGAAGATACTAATTTAAAAGTCAATGGAAGTTTAATACTGGCTGAGGTCTGTTGAACTTTAGGTGTTTAAAAATATACTTAATTAATCACCTCCCACCTATTAGGATGGCTATTACTAAAAAGAAAAGTAAACAACAAGTGTTGTCAAGAATGGGGAGAGACTGGAACCCATTATAGGTGGGAATATAAAATCATGCAGACGCTATGGGAAACAATACGGCTATTCCTCCAAATGGTAATAGAACTACCATATGACTGAGCAATCTCATCTCTGGGTATATACCCACAAAATGTTAGAACTGCTGGATGAATTCAGTAGTGTCAGGACACAAAGTCAACATACAAAAATCAGTTGTGTTTCTTTACACGAACAATGAAGTATCTGAAAAAGAAATAAAGACAAAAATATAATCTATAATAGCATCAGAAAAAAATAAAATCCTTAGGAGTAAATTCAACCAAGGAAATGCATGGAATAGAGAGAAGAGGACTGACAGAGAATATTGTTAGGAAGTCAGTGAGATGAGAAAGAAATGAGAAAGTTAAACCTACACAAGGGTGTGGGGAAAAAAGGAGGAAAGACGGATTTAAAGGTGTTTGGAAGGTATCAGCAATGCTAAATGGCAAAGTGATGTGAAAAGGAAAAGGAAATAGAAACGGCAACTGAATTCTTTTCTGGTGCTCTTTTGTCACTTCATAAACTGGACCTTACTGATGTTCATCCTTTCTTCCTTATGTGTGTTAGAATTTAAGGATATTCATTTCCTATTAGGTATGGTGTCAACTGTATCACACGACTTTTTGTGTGTAGTATATTGGGCTTCCCTGGTGGCTCAGAGGTAAAAGCGTCTGCCTCTAATATGGGAGACCTCTAATATGGGAGACCTGGGTTCGATCCCCGGGTCAGGAAGATCCCTTGGAGAAGGAAATGGCAACCCACTCCAGTATTCTTGCCTGGAGAATCCCATGGATGGAGGAGCCTGGTGGGCTACAGTCCACGGGGTCGCAAAGAGTCGGACATGACTGAACAACTTAGCTTAGCTTAGCTTAACTTATAGCCATTATCACTTGTAAGTGATTTCACATTTCCATTAACGTGTCTTTTGGGGGAATGTGTTATTTAACAGGCACATTTATATTTTCAGCTACACAGTGCTTTTCAGTTGTTTTTATTTCTTATTTTTTATTGAATTGCACTGGAGTAAGAGGACATATTCTGTATAATAATTCTTCTTAAGCTATATTGATACCTTGTGTACAGTGTGGTACGAAGTTCCTTTTTATAAACATGCTGTGTGTGTTTGAAAAAAATATGCATTCTCTAGTTGTTCAGCACAGAGTTCTACATATGTCCATTGGATAAGATTGTTCATTGATTGCATTTTTTAAATATTCTATATCCCACTCGTTTTTTTCTTCATCTATCAATAACTGAGAAGCATTTAAAATAGTCTATCAAAAGCAATTGTCTTGTGAATTTCTTGGTCTTCCTCATTTTCACTCGATGTATGTTGAGGCTGTATTATGGCTATAGTTTGGGATAGCTATATCTTCTTGGTGAACTGAAAATGTTATCGTTATACTAGGCACCTCTTTATTTCTTAAAATCTGTTTCATTTGATGTTCGAGTCTATTTCTGTCTAATGTTTGCCTGGTGCATCTTTTTTTATGTTTTTACTTTTCAAACTTTCAGAAATACAACTCCTGAAAATAACACATAGATGAGTTTATTTTTAAATTTTGTGTGACACTCGTCTCTTCAACAGATTTTAAACAACATTTTAAAATGGTTCCACCAAAATAAATTGCTCTGAAATTTGAATACTGAGAAAGAACTGTGTGGGTTCCCTAAACCCTTGTCATTCTTTGATCTGGACTCACATGGTCCAATCGGAGAAGGCAATGGCACCCCACTCCAGTACTCGTGCCTGGAAAATCCCATGGGCAGAGGAGCCTGGTAGGCTGCAGTCCATGGGGTCGCTAAGAGTCGGACAAGACTGAGCAACTTCACTTTCATCTTTCACTTTCATGCATTGGAGAAGGAAATGGCAACCCACTCCAGTGTTCTTGCCTGGAGAATCCCAGGGACGGGGGAGCCTGCTGGGCTGCTGTCTACGGCGTCACACAGAGTTGGACACGACTGAAGTGACTTAGCAGCAGCACATGGTCCAATATGGTAGCCAGCAGCCATATAGGGCTTTTGAGCACTTGAAATGTGACTACTTTGAATTAAGATGTACTAACAGTGTAAAATACACTCTAGATTTCAAAGCTTTAGTACCCCCCCCAAAAAAGAATGCAAAATATCTTAATATTCCTGTGCTGATTACAAAATTAAAACATTTTTCATAGATTTGGTTAGGTAAAACACATTACTAAAATTAAATTCATCCATTTCTTTCTTCTTTTTTTTTCATGTGGCTGTTTGATTAAGATTACCATGAGTTCTACACTTGTGGTTCATGTGATTTTTCTATTGGAGAGCATTATTCCAGACTTTCCTAATGCCCAACTACATTCTTACCCTTGGGGTCTAGATGATACCTTTGTTACTATTGTAACAAACCCCGTCTTTCTTCCTTACTATAGTTCAGGTTGATTTGGGGCAGTTGCCAGCAGAAGTCATAACTAATATACTAACTATAAAGACTTTCTTCTTGGCATATCATTTATTAGGGACTGAATTGTACCCACCCCAAATTCACAAGCCAGGAAGAGAATTATTAGGAAAGAAATCAACCAACACCTTGCACTTGGCCTTCCCAGCCTCTAGAACAATGAGAAACCGATTTCTGTTATACAAGTCACCCAGTCTGTGGTGACTTTTTATAGCAGCCTGGATGAATCAAGATATTATTTCATCATCCATTGATGCCAAATTCTTACTGTACTGATCCTGAGACATAGGTTTTCAAGAAGCCACTGAGTCGTACCAATAAAAGTAAGCTGAATGAAAATATCTGTTGCCAGAACACGGAGGACAAAATTTTTGAAGTGATTCCATTAGCGTGTAATTACTAACAATTTTCTCTCCTCCTAAATGTTCCACAGAAAAGAGGTTGAGAAATATTTTCTGTGATCCTGGGAATTGATACTCGACAACTCTAGCCTGGTTTTCATCCCTCTGGAGATTCACAGCAGGCATTATCACATTGCAGATTTCAAACTGTTCTCAACGAAAGAAATCGGATTACCGTGGTTGCATTCCTCAAGTTCTGAAATTCATTTGATGTAGTTATGACCATGTCTCTGGCCAAATTTGACCATTATTTTCTCAGGAGAACAACCAAAATCTCAAATAAATTTGGAAAATGCTGCCCTGGTGTTTTAAAACTTCAATGATAAAGTTGTTTTTTTTTTTTTTAAGACTTTCTTCATTTTCTTTCCAATAAATTATGTCAGATTTTTAATCAACAAATAATTCAGAGGCATATGCTCTCATTATTTTGTTGGCCCAAATTGTCAGGAAATCACTTAATCATATCAATGGTTGTTCAAGAGGTTTGTAGTAGAACTAATGAAAAAATTGAAGCGTTATCCTTCATATAAGAAAGCATGGATAATAACTCACTATTAAGACAGCGAAAGTTGTTTTTCACCAGTTGTGATGGATACAAGCAAATCCATCTAGTCTCTCTTTTCCTCTCACAGTAAATGACAGACTTATCTGTAACAGCTGGCAAAGTCTAGGGAAGGGGAAATTCACAGAAGCAGGATGTAAATAAATCATCACTTTTTGAACCATAGACTTTATCAATGCAGCCTCATAATATAATTTTTTGGTTAAATTTTTTTTTTTTTTGCCATACCACACAGCATGTGAGATCTTAGTTCCTAGACCGAGGGTGGAACTTGTGCCCCCACTTTGGAAGATGGAGTCTGAGCCCCTGGACTGACTCTCCAGGAAGTTCCTAGAATGTTTTTAAACATATCCCTACTTCTTATTATACTTACCTATAAGTAGGTCCCCAGTTGGCCTACTTATTTCTTAATTTCTAATGCATCAACGTATAGCTTATCTACAGAACATTTCAGAAATCTTAATTATAATTAAGACCTAAATCCACATTTATATGTTCAACTGTTAATATTTCTCTTTAGTTTTTCTTCCGTTACCTTTTTAAAAATTCTTTTGCTGTTTATAGAGTATTTAGATGTCTGCATATCTGATGACTGTTCCTAATTTGACACTCATTCCAGTATACAGGGTTAAATTGAGACTTGTTTACATTCATCTTTGTTCAAGAGGAAAATGTTCCACTTAGAAATTATTTTCGAATGTTATCAAATTTAGTATTTTTAATTAAACGTTCAGTTCAGTTCAGTCACTCAGTCGTGTCCAACTCTTTGTGACCCCATGAATCACAGCATGCCAGGCCTCCCTGTCCATCACCAACTCCCGGAGTTCACTCAAACTCATGTCCATCAAGTCGGTGATGCCATCAGGCCATCTCATCCTCTGTCATTCCCTTCTCCTCCTGCCCCAAGTCCCTCCCAGCATCAGGGTCTTTTCCAATAAGTCAGTTCTTCACATCAGGTGCCCAAAGTATTGGAGTTTCAGCTTTAGCATCAGTCCTTCCAAAGAATATTCAGGACTGATTTCCTTTAGGATGTACTGGTTGGATCTCCTTGCAGTCCAAGGGACCCTCAAGAGTATTCTCAAATACCACAGTTCAAAACCATAAATTCTTTGGCACTCAGCTTTCTTTATAGTCCAACTCTAACATCCATACATGATTACTGGAAAAACCATAGCTTTGACTAGATGGACCTTTGTTGGCAAAGTAATGTCTCTGCTTTAGCTGTCTACGTTGGTCATAGCTTATCTTCCAAGGAGTAAGCATCTTTTAATTTCATGCCTGCCATCACCATTTGCAGTGATTTTGGAGCCCAAGAAAATGAAGTCTGTCAGTGTTTCCACTGTTTCCCCATCTATTTCCCATGAAGTGATGGGACCAGATGCCATAATCTTAGTTTTCTGAATGTTGAGATTTAAGCCAACTTTTTCACTTTCCTCTTTAACTTTCATCAAGAGGCTCTTTAGTTCTTCACTTTCTGCCATAAGGGTGGTGTCATCTGTGTGTCTGAGGTTATTGATATTTCTCCTGGTGACCTTGATTCCAGCTTGTGCTTCATCCAGCCCAGCATTTCACATGATATACTCTGCATATAAGTTAAATAAGCAGGGTAACAATATACAGGTCTAACTCAATGAACTATGAGCCATGCCATGTAGAGACAAAACAGAGAGCAAAAAAGTCAAGGTCGACTCCAAGCCCATCTGCTTCAGCTTTCTCACTTGTGGGCTCTAACATATTCTTTCTGACTGACCTTGTATGTTGTACTCCACTTGACTTGACCGAACACTATGGGGCCTGCATCCTATTAAAACTTAACAGTAAGTTTTCTATCACCTAAGGGTATAATTGTGAGGCCAGTATCCAGGAGATGAGGAAAGTCCAAAGTGTTCAGACCGGTGTTTGGACCAGTTCTCCTAAAGAGCATCTGACAGTACTGGTGGTTGCAGATGAGAGTCTCAAAGTTGAGCAGAACCCTCAAGAGACTCGAAAGCCAAGGGAATCGGCTGCAATGAATGAGTGAAGAAAACAATTCCAGTAGCAATAGTATCCAAAGGAATAAGATACCTAGACATAAAAGTAACCAAGGTCAAAGTAACCAATAAGTGTGATTTTATACACTGAAAATCACAAAACATTACCAAACCACAGTCTCCCGTGGAATGGACCAGCTGATCCCATGGACACACCCAGGGCTCCAAGGACATGACCTGAAGTTTCGTCCACGAGGTGACCCTTGGAAGGACGTCCCAAGACAGGGAACAGGCTGCAGAGGGTGGAAAAGAATCCTGGGGGAAACTGCTGCAAGTTCCGTGTAGCTTCTGAGTGTGTACTTCGAATTCCCCTCGAGATAGTGGATTGCTTTTTCACCAAGCTGCACTATCTCTCTGCCTCGGGGCTTCCCACTGTCTGAACCCCTTTCTGCCCCGGCTCAGCCCCACAAGCCCCTGCAGACCCAGGTAACAGACAGAGAGGGTGTTTACAAAGTGCTGGGAATGTTCCGCTGTCTGAGCTTGCTCACGGTGGCGTGGTAACTCATGAAGTATACTTTATGGTCTGTGTGTACCCTTATCTATGTATGTTCTGATTCAATTAAAAAGTACAACAGAGACTTCCCAAGCAGTCCAGTGCTTAAGACTTCACCTTCCAGTGCAGAGCGTGCAGGTTCGATCCCTGATGGAGAAGCTAAGATCCCACATGTCTCAAGGCCGAAACACCAAAACGTAAAGCAGAAGCAATATTGTCAAAATGGTCTACAGAAGGCCTGTTTTTGCCGTGGGTCTGATGACTTGCTGTATCTTCTTAATCTCTTTGTGTCTTTTTTTTTTTTTTTTTAATGAGTAAAGTGTGGTGGGCACATAAGCCAAACTATGCCAAAGTGTTGTTACGTGAGTTGGTGGGTTTGGAAAGGTTTTGAATAGCATCATCTGGAAGGAACAACAGTAATGACTGCCTTAACATCCTTGAAAGCGAAAATGGTAGGCTCAGTCATCTCTGACTCTTCACAACCCCATCAGCAGTAGCGCGCCAGGCTCCTCTGCCTATGGGACTTCCCAAGCAAGAATACTGGAGTGGGTTGCCATTCCCTTCTCCAGGGGATCGTCCCAACACAAGGATCAAGTCCAGGTCTCCTGCATTGCAGGCAGATTCTTTACCATCTGAGCCACCGGGGAACCCTTAATCCACAATAAAATTCCCATTTGCCTTCAGTGAAGCTCTTGAAGGAAGCAGCATCCTTTCTTGTCTGTACATATAACTACAGTGGAACACTGAGGGGGAAAAAATGATCCACATAAAAAAAAAATCTTAAAAAAAAAAAGTAAAACAAAATCAAGTGAATAACAAATCGAAACCTCTCTACCAAAGCCTGATCATGCCCTCCGTGGTGATTCCTGCTTCTCCCCGGCCCGCTGCTACGTCCTGTCCTACTGCAGCGCTTGCCAGTTAGCCTCTGAGTTTGCCTCCCGTGTCGAGGCCTGCTCCCATCTCTGGCTGCAGCTGTTTCCACCAGCCCTCAGCCCTGCTCCTGGTCTACTTTCAGCAGCCCCGGTAGGCCCAGACCCCTCAACCAGGTGAGACCCCATGGCAGGCCTTTTCCTCGAGGTAGAAGCAGACACACTTACGTGGTCCATCTTACCCCCTTTGTACAGGTTTGACTCACTCAGGAGATCATAAACTCCCCGTCTAAAGAAACTGTTTTCCAAGCCCATGGTTGTCATAGTGAAGGGATGGTAAGGACTCTGGGCAGGTCTTGTCCACACTGCTATATTTAAAATGGATACCCAACAAAAATCTATTGTATAACACATAGAACTGTGCTCAGCGTTATGTGCCAACCTGGATGGTAGGGGGGTGGTTAGGGCAGGAGGATACATGCATATGTCTGGCTGAGTCCTTTCACCATTCGCCTGAAACCAACACAACATTGTTAATTGGCTATAGCCCAATACAAAATGGTTTTGGTATTAAAAAATAAATAAATAAGTTTTTTTTTTTTTTTAAGAAACTTTTCTTCATGTTTCCATTCAGCAGAATACCTGGCATGGGCCTGGCGTGCAACAGACGTTCAACAGATGAGGAATGGCATTGCCTGGGCCATGTATTTGGTGAGATGTTCACCAGCATCAAAAGAGAAGAGGTGGTAGAGACCAGGCTGGGGTTGAGGGGCGTATCCTTTCATGCTTCTCATTCTTAACAAAATGGATTTCATTATGTATATCTGAAAGAGTTTAATGGTTTGCTTTGTTTCCTTTTGATTTTACCCTACAGTTGAATCCGAATACCCCTCTGCAAAGTTCTAACCAAGGTACTCTTTACCACAATTACCTCACTACCATAGAGATAAGTCTTTTCAGCTTGACTCATGAGTCACAAATTTCTGCAAGTAGGAGATTTTCAAATAAGAGGCAAAATCCCCTTGCTTAGTCACTCTGTTGTCTGCTTGAATCAGCTTAGAGTCTAATAGCACCTCATGTTCACAGGCATATACAAGTATTGACTTTCTTTGAGAGAAATATTGTGTTCTAACGACCAAGAGTGATGAATACTGCATTGAATGAAAATAAGACTCACCCAATATCTCGAATGACTATAAATCTTCATGTTCTCCCAAGCAAAAACACATTTCTATTTCATTACCAGGGAACAATTGAAAGATTTGAAAGACTAAAGAGACTAAGTAATATTATGCTTGGGAAAAGAATTTGGGTCTTATTGAACCACGGAGAAGTTGACATTAAAGAAACATTGCTGCTGCTGCTGCTGCTAAGTCGCTTCAGTCGTGTCCAACTCCGTGTGACTCCACAGACAGCCTCCTACCAGGCTCTCTCATCCCAGGGATTCTCCAGGCAAGAACACTGGAGTGGACTGCCATTTCCTTCTCCAATGCATGAAAGTGAAAAGTGAAAGGGAAGTTGCTCAGTCGTGTCCAACTCTTAGCGACCTTATGGACTATAGTCCACCAGGCTCCTCTGTCCATGGGATTTTCCAGGCAAGAGTGCTGGAGTGGGCTGCCATTGCCTTCTCCGACAGAAACATTGAGTAGGGACTAAATTCACTTGAGGAACCAAGTGGAGAAGCTTTCAGGAGCTGCCCAGGTTCAGAAGTTCTAGTGAGGGTTCTAAGGACAGTAGTCAAAGATTATTTAGCTGAGAAAGCAGGCGTGTTTGAAACATAGGAAGCAGTGGATGGTGTTATTCAATTAATTCTACTGTGTGGATCGTTTTTCAACAGACCAGGCCAAGTGACAACTTAACACCTCCCACGGGAAGTTAAATCCAGCTGGGGACCTCCCACCTGTTTCACACCACAATGTCCTTCCCTATTCATACCTTTGGCATTACAGGTGGCTCAGTGGTAAAGAACCTGCCTACCACTGCAGGAGATGAGGGTTTGATGCCTGGGTCGGGAAGATCCCCTGGAGGAGGCAGTGGCCACCCACTGCAGTATGCTTGCCTGGGAAATCCCACGGACAGAGGAGCCTGGGAGGTTGCCTTCCACGGAGTCGCAAATAATTGGACAGGACTCCCAACTAAACAACAACAACAAAGAAAAAGTTGTGAGAATAGGCATTGGGATTCCCTGAACCAGTCGTTTCTCATTTCAATGGACGCCATCAGAAGACCAACAGCGGGGAGCTTGGTCAATCCCCTCTACAGTTCCCTTCAGAGACCTTTCAAACCTCACAGCTAAGAGCAGTGGTGAGAACACAGGGGTCTCATGCCTTAGGAGGGTGGAATTGTCTGGACTGGGCTGGTGGAGAGCAAAATGCAGTACAGACAGGGAAGTCTCATGAGCAGGGAAGGGGGAGGGAAAGGTTGAGATTGCATTGCTGGGGAATCGAGGTGTATGCTACCCTCTGTCACGATACCTGCCTGGCCCAAAATGCCCCCACGTCTCTGTCTGACAGCCCTGTATTCCAGAACACAGAAATGGAAACCTTAAAGAAGAAAAAAAATGTGCACCTGGACAGATGGCCTTGTATAAATTGCCTCCTGGGGGAGACTCTTACTCACTGGGTCAGCAGCCTGAGTCAGGCCTGAAGAAAACATGGCCCGAGGGAATGAACAACAGATTGAGAATAATTGCTCCCCCAGGGCCCCTGGGAGAGTTTCTTTTTTTTTCAGAATGGTTTGAAGCCTACATACTTCTAACTTGGGAAAACAAGAAGAATAGACCAAAAAAAAAAAAAACCTGAAATTTCCCATTAAGAACACTGATAAGGATCAGCTTCATTAATTTATTTTTTAATTTTGAAACATTCTCAAAGAAAAAGTACAATTTTTTTCCCTGTAATATTTGGGAGGGGGTTGTTAACCCGATGTCCTCTGACTGCTGTATATATTAGGGTTTATTTCCTATAAATAAGGACATTCTCTTACATAACCACAGTTCAATCAGGAAATTAACAATGATAGTTATTACTACCTTCCTTTTTAGAGCAGTTTTAGGTTATCGGCAAAATGGAGTGAACAGTACAAAGTTCCCATATACCTGCCTTGTTCCTGCACACATGCACAGCCTTCCCTACTGACAACACCTTGACGTTTGTTATAATCCATAAACCTGCACTGACATAATGACTGCATGTCATTATTGCCCTAAGTCCACTGTTTACATTAAGGCCCATTCTTAGTGGTGTACAGTCTAGGAGTTTTGACAAATGTAGTGATATGTACCCACCACTATAGTATCATACAGAATAGCTTCATTGCCCTAAAAAATCCTCCTTGACACCCCTGTTTATCCCTCCCACAAACCTAGAGATCACTGTCTTTTCACTGTTTCCATTGTTGTTGTTCAACACTCAGTCGTGACTCTTTGCGACCCCATGGACTGCAGCACCCCAGGCTTCCCTGTCCATCACCAACTCCCAGAGTTTACTCAAACTCATTGAGTCGGTGATGCCATCCAACCATCTCATCCTCTGTCACCCCCTTCTCCTCCTGCCTCCAATCTTTCCCAGCATCAGGGTCTTTTCTAACTCTAAAAGAGTTCTGGCTCTTCGCATCAGATGGCCAGAACTGTTTCCATTGTTTTGCCTTTTCTAAAACTGCACTATGATTGGAATCATAGAATAGGGACTATTTCAAACTGGCTCCTTTCACTTAGTAATACGAATTTATGTTTGTTTCCTCCATGTCTTTTCGCTCACTTCTTTTTAATGTTGAATAATATTCCATTGTCTGGTTGTACCACAGCTATTTATCCATTCACCTATTGAGGGATGCTTGGTTACTTCCCAGTTTGGGAGATTATGAACAAAGCTACTATAAATAGGTTTTTGTGGGGGTATAAGTTTTCAAATCTTTAGGGTAAATACCAAGAAGAGTGATTGATGAGTCATATGCTAAAGTATGTACAGTTTTTTAAGAAACACCAAACTTTTGTATTTTCTTTTCTGTACAGTGTCTGTCAATGTGGGTTGCTAATTTTTCTGCTGAGCTGACATCTTATTGGTTTGTAATGTTTACATGGTCTGTATGGGCCACCATCATAGTCAAGACACAGCACAACCCCATCCACTCAAGAACCCCTCCTCTATCGTTTTACAGCTGCAACAGCATCAGTTTCTCCTGAATCTCCAATCCCTCTCTAACTCCTGGCATCAACTTATCTGGTCTCTCTAATGTTATCATGCCAGAAATGTTATCTGAGCGCTTAGTGGTGGTTCAGTGGGAAAGAATCCACCTGTCAATGCAGGAGACATGAGTTTCTACTCCTGGTCTGGGAAGATCCCACCAGAACTACTGAGCCTGTGCTCTGGAGCCTGGGAGCCGCAACAACTGAGCTCACAGCGGCAACTCCTGAAGCCCACGTGCCTAGACCCCGTCTCCACAGCAAGAGAAGCCACCACAGTGAGAAGGCCGAGCGCCACAACTAAAGAGTAGACCCCCACTGGTCACAACTAACCCCCTCACGGCAATGAAGACCCAACGCAGACAAAAACCAATAAATCATATAACATTATAGTGCAAATGTTACCTGGATGCAATCATACTCCATGGAAGCTTTGCTGCTGCTGCTGCTAAGTTGCTTCAGTCGTGTCCAACGCTGTGCAACCCCATAGACGGCAGCCCACCAGGCTCCTGCATCCCTGGGATTCTCCAGGCAAGAACACTGGAGTGGGTTGCCATCGCCTTCTCCAATGCATGAAAGTGAAAAGTGAAAGTGACGTTGCTCAGTCATGTCTGACTCTTAGCGACCCCATGGTCTGCACCCCACCAGGCTCCTCCATCCATGGGATTCTCCAGGCAAGAGTACTGGAGTGGGGTCCCATCGCCTTCTCCGCATAGAAGCTTTAGGGGTTGGTTATTTGATACAACATAATTTCCTTGAGCTCCAAACAAATTACTGAACGTATCAATAATTTCTTCCTTTTTATTGTTGAGAAGTATTCTGTGATATGAGTATACATATGTTTAACCATTTACCCATTGAAGGACATTTTAGTTGTTTTTGGTGTGGGACTCATAATTTTATTCATAACAATGAACAAAGCTACTATAAACATCCAAACAAATGTTTTGTGTGAACAGGTTTTCATTTCTCTGGAGTAATGCCCAAGAGTGCAGTTGCTAGGTTGCACTGTAAGCACGTGTATGGCTTTAGAAGAAAGAGCCAAACTGTTGTCCATAGTATGCCTGCTCCATTGTACACTCTGTGAGATTAATCCAACTTGCTCATGTTATGTTATCATGTTTATATATTACTGGTCATTTTTCATTAACTTGGTTATGTCGCATTGATTTATTACTGGTCATTTGGGAGAGTCTCTTCCTGATTTTTAAAAAAACTTTCCCTTATACTTTGTTAAACAGCTTCTAAATTGGTACTGATACTCTGCATCTGATGATACCAAAATCGGAAATGTTGGCGCTCTAACTCAATTTTGTTTTTTTCTGTTAAATTTCATTCATGGTGATTTATATCCTTGTAGGTTTAATGTTTTTTTTTTTTAACTCTTTTTTTGTTTGTTTTTGGTTGATCTTAATCTGTGGGGAAACTGGAGGCCATGATTGAGGATAGTTTCCCTGTGGAAGGATCTGTGTTCGTCTCTGCTGAGGGTCGGAGGAGGTGCCACCTGCCTGGGACATTTTAGCTCCTTTTCAGTGCCCCCAGTTTAATTTGGCTCCCCTGGTAGCTCAGATGGTAAAGAATCTGCCTGCAACATGTAAGATTTGAGTTCAGTATCCAGGTCGTGAAGATCCCCTGGAGAAGGGAATGGCAATCCACTCCAGTATTCTTGCCTGGAGAATTACAAGGACAGAGGAGCCTGGTGGGCTACAGTTCAACATAAGAGTTGAACATGACTGAGCCACTAACACTTTTCACTTTCAGTGTAATTTAGGACTCAAATTCCATTCCCCAAAAGTCACACTTATTTCACACCCTGGTCTCCCAATTAAAAGCAGATCTTAAATTTATAGGATAAAGGTAAGCAAGGAGAGGGAAGAATGGAACCAAGTGCTGAGTGGCTTGGGACCATAGCATTCCACAAACCAAGGACCCCAACTGGGTCCCCAAAAAATGCACGCTGAGCCCTACACAGGAAAAGGCAGAACAAGAAAGTAAGTGCAAGGATTCAGGGTGGAAAGTGTTCCCTAGGCATCACCTTGGGGAGGAAATGTTTTCAGGGGAAAACTAGGAAGTACTGTCTTTCAAATTTTACCAAAGACCACCCCTGGAAAAAGCCCTTTTGGGCAGCTTTCTGATATACGAAAGTCTTTTTTCCAACCTTACTCAGAGCATTAAAATAATGAGAACTCATATTGCTAGAGTCCCAGCTCATCTAAACTGAGTCATGTCAGTTAAACAGTGACTTTAAGTAGGGAAGGCTGTAAGTGATGTTCGCCAAGACCAGCGTGAACTAGAACACTCTCCATTTATGGGGTTTGTAGCCCAACTTTAGGATGAGGTCACAGTTACTTATCCTGAGCTAGGGGCTATTTCCATGCACATGGAGTTAGCCAAACCTGGATGCTATATTAAGTGGCCTATTTCCGTGTCTATAACAATCCTTTTTGTTGCATAAGGATACTGAAACACAGACAAGAATGTAAGCTTTTAGTTATATATCCCTCACCAAGTGGCAGGAGGCTGAGTCTACCAGTGCTTGAATATTTCTATTTTGAATATTTTCAACCCTACATAAAAGTAGAGAGAACAGCATAATGAACTCCCATAGATGCACCACTCAGAGTTAAAAATTTATCAAAATTTTTGTTATAATTAGTTTATCCTCTTTGAGATTCTTTTGTTTGTTGTGTCTTGTTTTGAAATGGGATGTTGTTTTGTTTTACCTAAAAGATTGTAATGCCACCGATGTAATGTCATTTCAACACTAAAGCATTTAATATTTATTACCAATATTTTCTGACAATAAACTTCCCTCCCATAAGCACAATACCATTGTTCAGTCACCAAGTCCTGTCCAACTCTTCACAACCCCACGGACTGCCACACACCAGGCTTCCCTGTCCCTCACCAGGGCAAGCAGAAGATGGTGACAGAGGATGAGATGGTTAGATGGCATCACCAATGCAACGGACATGAGTGGACTTGGGCAAACTCAGGCAGATGGTGAGAGACAATCCCATCATCTCACCTAAAACCTTCAACACAATGCAGGCTGCATAAGGATTTTTCATAATTTTTTCTGCTTGTCCTCTTTTGAGGATCATTTGTGATATTTCTGGGCATTCCTGGTGTCGCAGACAGTAAAGAATCTGCCTACAGTGCAGGAGACCCAGGTTCAGGCTCTCGGTCAGGAAGATCCCATGGAGAAGGAAATGGCAACTCACTCCAACATTCTTGCCTGGAGAATCCCATGGACTGGACAGAGAAGCCTGGCAGGCTGCAGGCCATGGGGTCGCAAAGAGTTGGACATGACTGAGCGACTTCACTTTCTTTCTTTTTCTTGTTTGGACTATTTCTACTGTTTTGTTTTTGTAAGTAATTATCAGATCTTTCATGACTAAATAATTCCTAAAAGAACATAGAAATTTAATTTTGCTTTGGAGCTCCTTTTCCCAAAATATGCTTGTTTTTAGACATTCAAGTCCCCCTACATGTGACCTGTTCTGGATTTCGGCAGGAAGAGTAGATATGTTTACTGAGAGTGTTTCCTGCACTGAGCTAATTCATTTTGGTTTCATTGGGCGAAGAGGACTGAAGTCAATGGCAGACAGACAAACATGGCCCCAAAGCAAGTAATTTACAAATAAAAAGCAAACCCAGCCTCTGGTAACACTAAAAGAGAATGTAATTGGACCCCACTGATTTTTAAAAGAACAAGTCTTGGAATTTTCTGNCACTGAGCTAATTCATTTTGGTTTCATTGGGCGAAGAGGACTGAAGTCAATGGCAGACAGACAAACATGGCCCCAAAGCAAGTAATTTACAAATAAAAAGCAAACCCAGCCTCTGGTAACACTAAAAGAGAATGTAATTGGACCCCACTGATTTTTAAAAGAACAAGTCTTGGAATTTTCTGAATTTTATTATAATCTGACATGTATTGGCCTCCATTTCCTGAATTCTTTTTAATCAAATGAAGCTTTTAAATATCTGAGTCAGTGTGAGGTCAAGCGGCAGATTTTTGTATTCACCATTTGTTCACTGAAATGGAACATCGGAAAGACAGTCAATAAATCACTCTGTCATTTGAAAAGTGAGCTAGAAAGAAGATAATAGGAGTGGTAAGAAAAATTATAAAATGCCAAATATATTTATTGCCATTCATTCATAAAACAGAAGAGAACCAATTTCAATCTTTGAAGCATAATTCCAAGATAACCTTTCTCTGCTTTCAATCAAGGAGCTCCGAGAACCAACCTCAGCTCGAATGTCTCTAAATATAGAAAATCAGTTTAACTTGGGAAATGGGACTGTAAAATGTTAGCAACCTTTTTTTAAGCTTCTGAAGTCCCAGTTTTCGCGTGCACACTCCATTTCTAGTATAAAGGATGAATAATGAATAACGAAGGTCCATCTTCAGCTCTCATTTACCCTTCCTGCCCTGCTCTTCAACAGAAGCCATCAGACTGCATATCAGCCTGTGGAAGAGCCCAAAGCCTGGATTTGAGCTGAACGGCATTCTAGCCCTTGCTTGGACTCTTAGTGGCTGTGTGACTCTGTGTAATAAGATTTCTGAATCCTACTTGTGCCATTATCTGTCACGAAGTCATGTCCATCTCTTTGCGACCCCCTGGACTGTAGCCCACCAGATTCCTCTGTCCTTGGGATTCTCCAGGCCAGGGCACTGGAGCAGGTTGCTATTCCCTTCTCCACGGGATCTTTCTGACCCAGGAATCCAACCCAAGTCTCCTGCGTTGGCAGGTAGATTCTTTACCACTAGAGCCACCCGGGAAGCCTGTGCCGCTATATACATTTGGATTATAATACCTACTTTCTAAGATGCGGGAAGACTTAAGCTGAGTGTATCTCAAACTTTTCGGTAATTTTGTGTCACCTGGGAAGCTTTGAAAAACCCAGATGTTCAAACCTCACCCTCGACCAATACGATCAAAATCTCTGGGGGCCACTCAAGTCGCAGTATTCTCTGCTAAGCTGCCTGGCGGATGCCGCTGTACAGTCCTGTTCACGAACCCCGTGGCTCCGATATATACATACGCATCTAGTACACTCCTGCCCCTCAGCAGACTTTCCGTCTGTGTTGGCTGTAACTATCACATCCTATCAAGTTTCAGAATGCTTTTTCTCTCGCCATTCCGTCACCTGAGGTGTCTCCAGACTATTAACGTGAGTAGAACTTGACATTAGAGCTTCCTTGCCGTCAACATCTCATGTTTATCCCTTTGATAGTCCCCTTTCATTTCTTAAGTTAATTTCTATTGGAGTAGAATTGCTTTACAAGTCTGCTTAGTTTTGTAGATTCTTCTGAGTTTTCCACAGTTCTACTTAGTCTTAGCTTCTATTGTGCCACACAGTGAATCAGCTACACACACACACACACACACACACACACACACACACACGTCCCCTCTTTTTCGGATTCCCTTCCCATCTATGTCTCCAGAGGACACTGAGTAGGGTTCCCTGAGGTCTACAGCAGCTGCTCATTAGTTATCTATTTTATACAAAGTACCAGTAGTGTAGACACGTCAGTCTCAATTTTGCTGTTCATCCCACCCTCCCTTTCCACCCTTGGTGAGAATCCCCTTTCCTTTATCTCCCCATCTACTCACTTAATAGCATAGCCATGCAGGGAAATGTATTCAGTATCCTGTGATAGACCACAATGGAAAAGAAAATGGGGGAATAAAGTATATATAACTGAATCAGCTGTGCAGTAGAAATGAACACAACATTGTAATGAAATATACTTCAATGAAATAAATTTGTTTAAAAAAAGCCCCCAATATAGCCATCTTATATACCCAAAATTAAAGATGACAGGCAAAGGTAGAAAGTTACTCTCTCCAAGTAGAATTTCACACTGCCTGGACTCCGAAAGTGAGATTCAGCTCAAGAGGTCATCTTAGTGACATCTCTATGATAAACTTGATCACTGCTCACGGCACTAGGGTAACCATGGGGTTGAAATTTATGGTTCACCACTTCCAGCTCTACTCAGTGACACAGTACGGCTGTTTGGGTTCCTTTGTCATCCGATTCCATATTTTTATTACAATTCTTCTTTGTGTCTCACAGTAATGATGGTCCTGGTTAATTTCACATCGCCATGGTCAAGGGTGTCTTGGCACGTGGCCAGACAAACCCTGCAAGCATCTTATTTGAGACACATCCGTCCCCAGGGTGGCCAGATTGTGATTTGTTTTCTTTTAAATGAAAATGAAATGAAAATATGAGTTAATTAAGATGAGACAGTAAAGTGATGAGTCTGGCCTTAGTCAGAGAAGTATTGCTTCAAGAAAACAAGCTGGAGTATTGCTGCACGCATGAGCCACCTCATTTTTATGCTGATACGCTTTACAAGCGTGTGTCATCCACCCTCGATAGAGTTCTCACACAAAGACGAATGATTTTCTGCAAGACTTGTTAAACCAAGGTGATGATTGAAAATCGACAGATGAAAAATTGAACCTCCCAAGTAAGGCAAACATTGGAACCGAACAATATGAAATTTCAATCTCTGCCTCTTTAACGTCTCCAAATTCTTCTATCAGTCTATAGCTCAGAATGATAACGCTAATCAGCAAAAACAGTTTCACCGCTGTTGAGCTATTTCTGAGCCCNTGGAACCGAACAATATGAAATTTCAATCTCTGCCTCTTTAACGTCTCCAAATTCTTCTATCAGTCTATAGCTCAGAATGATAACGCTAATCAGCAAAAACAGTTTCACCGCTGTTGAGCTATTTCTGAGCCCGTGAAGATAAGGCTTTGAGGGAAGGTGTACAGCAGGATTTAGTGCCCATCTTTCTGAGTTTGTTGTCAGCTACTTTAAAGAGTAGTCGGCATGTACACACTGCCATATTTTAAACAAATAACCAACAAGGACTTGCTGTATAGCACGGGGAGCTCTGCTCAATACTCTGTACTAAACTGAATGGAAAAAGAATTTGAAAAAACGGTAGATACATGTATAACTGAATCACTTTTCTGTGTAACTGAAACTAACACAACATTGCTAATCAGATATGTGTGCATACTAAGTCGCTTCAGTCATGTCTGACTCTTTGCAACCCTGTGGACTTGGGACTGTAGCCTGCCAGGCTTCTCTGTCCATGGGATTCTCCAGGCAAGAATACTGGAGTGGGCTGCCATGCCCTCCTCCAGGGGTTCTTCCCGACCCAGGGATTGAACGTGCATCTCTTATGTCTGCATTAGCAGGTGGATTCTTTACCACTAGCGCATCCTGGGAAGCCCTAATCAACTGTACTCCAATATGAAAGTTAAACTTAAAAAACTGACATTGCAACATATCTTTTAAAAAAGAGTAGTTAACATTCGTATCAACCATTTCACTGCTCAATTCCCACAGTTAGTGGATGGATAATAAACCAAGCTGGAACTCAGTGTCCAAGTACCTTTGTTTTGATGGCCATGCCTTGACTCCATTGGTGAGGGAGGGATTCCGGTGAGGGAGGGATTCCCACCCTGAGATTTCACTCCAACCTGCAGCACCCCAGCTGGACATAGCTAACGGGTTATGAGCCACAGGGACTCCCAGCCCAGGACAAAAGGACACCCTGCCATGGAGGGCCAGCCGGTGGGGTGGGAGGTGCACTCTGGAATAGGGTGGTCAACCGAAGGCTGGCAGAGGCAGGTTTTGCAGTAACAAGAGAGTGGATGACCAGTGGTTCCTGGTGGGAGGATGTGATTGGCCTGTTTGAATAATTCCAGGGGCAGTCAGAAACCCACTCCTCAGGGGTGAATGGCCCTGTGCCTAGTACCCTCACTGAGTGAAGTTGTTTGCTGGGGGACCCCATCCTCAGGAGCAGAGTAGGGAAACTTAAACCATTCAAGGTTTTCCCACATGTCAAGGCACATGTAATACTGAGCTTTTAACTTAAGGTCGTGTTCCCCAGCCTTATGCATTGAGGGCGCTCCAGTCACCTCATGGGTCAATGAGAGGGACAATGATAAGGCAAGAGAACCGGTGGTTGGTATACTTAATAGGCACTTCTTCGTATAGCTGTATTGTTGTTCAGTTGCTAAGTCACGTCCAGCTCTTTGAGATCCCATGGACTGCAGCACGCCAGGCTTCCCTGTCCATCACTATCTCCCAGAGCTTGCTCAAACTATGACCACTGAGTCAGTGATGCCATCCAACCATCTCATCCTCTCTCATCCCCTTCTCCCGTCCTCACTCTTTCCCAGCATCAGAGTCTTTTTCCAGTCAGCTTTCCCCATCAGGTGGCCAAAGCATTGAATCTTCAGCTTCAGCATCAGTCCTTCCAATGAATATTCAAGGTTGATTTCCTTTAGGATTGACTGGTTGGATCTCCTTGCAGTCCAAGGGACTCTCAAGAGTCTTCTCCTGCACCACATTTCAAAAGCATCAGTTTTTCGACACTCAGCCTTCTTTATGGTCCAACTCTCACATCCATGATTGACTATTGGAAATCTTTCCCATTAAGCTGGAAACTTTGTGCATAAGGGCTGTGTCTCTCTCCTTTCCCACTGTAGTCCCAGCTCCACGCAGAGCACGGTGCGTTCTTTAATTAGTTAATGTCTTCCTCAGCTTTCTCCGAGCCTCTGCACTTAACCATTCTGTACGTCTGATTCAAGGATGCTAGTTCAGCTGCATGTTGACGGAGGAAAAAAACATGACAGTAACTTCACCACCTTGTCATCTTCAATTTTGCGGCATCGCTTAATTGTGTCCTATTTTGTAGGGCTCTCAGGAAAACAAATACCAAGTTTCAGTCTCAATACGGTTTCTAGACATGCTTGCTGAGAGTCTGAGGGCCACAAAAGTGTAACTTCTGCAGAAATGGAGATCAAAAAGAGCCCGTCTCTAGTCATGGCAAGTGAGAGCGGTGATGCTGGCTGGTACACACCAACCGTCCTTTCCTCGCTGCCAGTGTCAGGAATGGTACACTCCTTTAGGCTGCTCAATTCAACGTGTATAATTCTGGAAAATGAGTCACCCTTTCACCTCCCCTTCTCTCCCTCTTTAAAATTCAAAACCAAAGCCCAATCCCAAATACAGTTTATTAAATGCTGGCTCAAGAAAAAAACATACTGGGAGACCACTGTAAAGACAGTTTAGCAGAACATATGGATTCCAAGGGGGAAAGGGGAGGCAAGGAATTGGGATATTGAGACTGACACACTATTGATACTCGGTGTAACATAGTCAACTACTGAGAACCTACCACACAGCACAGGGAAATCTACTTAACGTCCTGTGGTGACCCGAATGGGAAGGAAACCCAAAAGGGAGGGAACATATATATCTGTATGGCTGATTCATTTTGCTCTACTGTAGGCACTATCATAACATTGTAAAGCAACTATACTCCAATAAAAATGAATTTTAAAATGTTTTAAAACTTTTTTTGATTTAAAAAATTAAGTCAGTTTAGCAAGAGCTGCCCAGAAAAAAGTAAAATAACAAGCACCAATATCCAGATGGCTTTTCTGATTAACAAATTGGATTAAATTCTGTCTCTGATCCACGAGCTTCCTTCTTATACACTGTAATTTTTCATTATTTTGGCTTATTACAATTTCCAGTAATAAAGTGCCCTCGACACAGCAGCCTTTTGAAAGTGATTTCAGCAAGAAGAAAACTCTCTGTAATGAACTATTTCAACGGAGATTAGAATATATTTCATTCTTCACAATTTTCCCCTGGTAATTAATCCTTAGTGGAAAGAAGTCTAAAGACATGAATCTCCATTTTATAAGCTATCTGGGCTTGGAGATCACTTAATCTCTCCAAGCTTCCATTTTCTCATCTGTGTAAAGTGGGGACAATAATACTTGTCTTGCCAAGTCATTTTGCAAAATCAGTGAGACAGTACCCCTGAAAACGCTTTGCAAAGTACAAAATGTTATGTACAAATGTAAGATACTATCAGATCTAAAAGTTCTTTGGTATTTTCATTTCATGCCTTTTTTTTCCCCCTCCCTGAATCCTCCAGCTATTTTTCTGTCAATGAAGGAAATGAAAACTAAAATGTTGCTTTTATTATTGGAGCTGATCTCTGTAATTTCACTACTCACCCATGGGCAGCCCAAATACAATCTCAGACTCCAAACAGCTCACGTATGGAATACTAACTAGGAACCTGGTCTCTAGACCAAGCGCCTGGATTAGATTCGCGTTCTGCTATCTCTGGGCTGTGTAGCTTCCGTGCGGGTGTGTGTTCAGTCTCAAAATCATGTCCAACTCTTTGCAACCCCGTGGACTGTGGCCCACCAGGTTTCTCGGTCCATAGAATTGTCTAGGTAAGAATGGGTTGTCATTTCCTTCTCCAGGAATCTTCCCAACCCAGGGACTGATCCTGAGTCTCTTGCCCACAACTCTTGTGTTAGCAGATTCTTTACCGCTTGAGTCGCCTATGAAACTGCTGTGTAGCCTAGCATACATCGTCTAACCTCTCTGAGCCTCTCAGAGTTTCCTGTCACAATCCTGGAATAATAATGGTTTTTCCCTCATGGTTCTGCTGAGTATTAAATGTGTTCATACAAGTAATGTATCTAGACAGTGCCAGACATAGCACATTTTCAACAGACCTAGTTATATTTAATAGAATTACCTCCAGCCATTTTCTTTTCTCTTTTGTAAAAAACGTTTTGTTTTGTATCGGGGCATAGTTGGTTAACAATGTTGTGATAGTTTCAAGTGAACAGTGAAGGGACTCAGCCAGACAGATACATGCATTTAATCTCCCCCAGACTCCCCTCCCATCCAGGCTGCCACAGAACACTGAGCAGAGTTCCCTGTGCTACACAATAGAGCTTTGTGTGTTATCCATTTTAAATACATCTGTGTGTACATGTCGCTCCCAGACTCCCTAACCATTCCTTCCCCACATCGTTCCTCCCCACCCCCGCAGCCGCCAGGTCCTGCTCTAAGCCTGTGAGTCTCCATTCTGTAAGTTCAGTTGTATCATCTTTTTAGATTCCACATATAAGGGATGTCATGAGATACTTTTCCTTCTCTGTCTGACTTGCTTAACTCAGTGTGACATTAGAGAGTGTCCCAAATCCACTCATGTTGCTGCCAGTGGCATCGTTCCATCCTTTTTAAATGCTGAGTAACATTCTTTTCTGCATAGGTGCCATATCCTTGTCCATTCCCCTGCCGACAGCCACTTGGGCTGCGTGCCTGTCTTGACTATGGTAAGCAGCGCTGCAGCGAGCACTGACAGCTTCTCCCTGCTTCTCCCCACCTGGCGCCCTGCTATGCAGCAGGTCACCTGTTTCCCCAGGGGTCTGACGGCCGGAACTTCCCATACTGCCATCTTGCTGATGTCATTCCTGTATTCCTCGATTTTCAATCCCTTTGCACTTCTTTCCCTTCTTTCTTGTCTTCTTTCCTTTTTCTTTCTTTTTTTTTTCTTGCTTTTCCTTCATTTTTTCCTGTTCCCTCTTACCTAATCCATGTCACTTCAGTTTAGTTCAGTTCAGTTGCTCAGTTGTGTCCAACTCTCTGCGACCCCATGAATCGCAGCACGCCAGGCCTCGCTGTCCATCACCAACTCCCGGAGTTCACTCAGACTNGCAACAGACTCTGATGCTGGAAAAGATTGAAGGGGACGACAGAGGATGAAATGGTTGGATGGCGTCACTGACTCGATGGACATAAGTTTGAGCAAACTCCGGGAGATGGGGAAGGACAGGGGGACCTGGAGTGCTGCAGTCTACGGGGTCAGTCACAAAAAGTCGGACACGACTGAGCAACTGAACAACGCGTTCCCAAGTGATGCTGCTGCTGGTGGTTCAGAGACCATCCTTTGAAAACCCCCTGTCTAAACCACTTGTGAAGTCAAAAATATATCCCTAAAAAGGATGCTTGCTTTTTAAAAGATTTCATTAGCGAATAATAAAAACAAGCAAAGATTGCCTTGACCCACAGTGAAAGTGAAAGTCGCTCAGCCTCCTGTCTGACACTTTGCGACTCCATGAACTGTATAGTCCATGGAATTCTCCAGGGCAGAATACTGGAGTTGGTAGCCTTTCTCTTCTCTAGGGGGGTCTTCCCAACACATGGACTGAACCCAGTTCTCCCATATTTCCTGCAGGCAGATTCTTTATCAGGTGAGCCACCAGGGAAGCCCAAGAATAGTGGAGTGGGTAGCCTATCCCTTTTCCAGCAGATCTTCCTTACCCAGGAATCAAACCAGGGTCTCCTGCATTGCAGGTGGATTCCTTACCAACTGAGTTATCAGGGGTTGATCCACAGCCTGCAGTTCAATATGCGACATGTTCCTGGGCACCAGATGAGGTTTCCATTATTAACAGANTGGAGTGGGTAGCCTATCCCTTTTCCAGCAGATCTTCCTTACCCAGGAATCAAACCAGGGTCTCCTGCATTGCAGGTGGATTCCTTACCAACTGAGCTATCAGGGGTTGATCCACAGCCTGCAGTTCAATATGCGACATGTTCCTGGGCACCAGATGAGGTTTCCATTATTAACAGATGGCCCTGGAATATTGTTTAAACAAAAAGCACTCATGCTGCTGACAGGAAAATACCTCTTACTTCTCCCTGTGCTCTTTATGAAGTTTTAAAATGTATTAGACCTTCAAATTCCTCTTATGATACAGGAAAGGTGACACTCTAGCTTTTTTTTTTCCTTGCCCACTGCTGCTACAGTTAGCAGACCAGATCAAGGGTCAGTATGAATAACACTCTCCCTTTCAGAATTATGGAGAGGACCTTATTTTATCATGAATTTAAAGTGCTCTCCCTGAGACAGAGAGATTCTGAAGTCCTGGATGTGGAACTTTTCATAGATATTTTCAAGAATAAAAGTTCTTTTTCATTGCTTCCTGCATTTTGTTATTGTTGTTTAACAAATAAATTGTTGTTTATTGTTGGTCGCTAAGTCGTGTCCAACTCTTCGCCACCCCACAGACTGCAGTATGCCAGGCTTCCCTGTCCTTCACTATCTCCCAGAACTTGCTCAAACTCATGTCCATCGAGTCAGTGATGCCATCCAACCGTCTCGTCCTCTGTCACCCTCTTCTCCTCCTGCCTTCCATCTTTCCCACCATCAGTCTTTCCCAATGAGTCAGTTCTTCGCATCAGGTGGTCAGTGTATTGGAGCTTCAGCATCAGTCCTTCCAGTGAATATTCAGGGTTGACTTCCTTTAGGATGGACTGGTTGGATCTCCTTGCAGTCCAAGGGAGTCTCCGGAGTCTTCTCCAGCACCAAAATTAGAAAGCATCAATTCTTTGACACTCAGCTTTCTTTATGGTCCAACTCTCACATTTGTACATGACTACTGGAAAAACCATAGCTTTGACTATACAGACCTTTGTTGGCAAAATAATGTTGAAGTTACTATGAGAATAATTGATGAAAGAACAGTTGCTTTTTTCTTCCACCTTAACAGTGGGAAAAAAAGTGATGTTTATGTAATGTGACTAGAAATTCTCTTACTGTAATGGTGCTAATTGAAATACAACAAACACTTTTCTGTTGCATATCTTCCTTTTGAAATCTAAGTTGGCATTTTAAAAACTAAGCATTGACATTTTAACAGCCAATAATTATGTAATTATAGCCCGNCTTACTGTAATGGTACCAATTGAAATATAAGAAACACTTTTCTGTTGCATATCTTCCTTTTGAAATCTAAGTTAGCATTTTAAAAACTAAGCATTGACATTTTAACAGCCAATAATTATGTAATAATTATGTAATTATATTATTTATGTATATAAATATGTAATTATACTTTTAAATGATTGAAAGGGTAATGGCCCAGGAGAAATGTCTTATAATTAATTGAATGTTTTTATGTGAAAAATAGCAAAATGACTCAAGGGTGAAGCAGTGAAAATTTGCAAAATTATTTCTTTGAAATAAGCTCACTCTATATTCTATTTAACTAGGATGTGCACGCACAATGGGTAATTCAATCAAATGGTAGCTTTGCAAAATAAATGCATTTTCATGGCAGTCTGTTTTTGTTGGAATATAACTGCTTTGTTTCTGCTGTATAGCAAAGTGAATCAGCTGTATGTATACATCCATCCCCTGCCTCTTGGACCCCCCTCCCCTCCCCGCAGGCCACCCCTCTAGGTCATCTCAGAGCGCTGCACTGAGCTCCCTGTGATACACAGCAGCTTCCTGCTGGCTATCTAGTTCCTAGGTGGCAGCATGTGTACGTCAATGCCACTCTCTCAACTCATCAACCAAGGAAGGAAGTGCTTCAAGCCCCAGCCCCCTAGCTTTTTCCTTCAGCAGTGCCCCCCACCACCACCCTACGCCCTGCCCCACCAGGCTGGGGCCTGGTTCATACGAACCTGAGTCTCAGACCACTTTGAAGAGCCAAAGAGATTCCTGAACGAACCCCTGCTGTTAGGACACTCCGGATAATAGTGTGGCAACCAGTCTCACAACCTTTATAACCAGGAGGAGTTCAACTCCTCCTTCTCCTGAAACATCTATTATAGGGGCTTCCCTGGTGGCTTAGACAGTAAAGAATCCACCTACAATGCAGGAGACCAGAGTTCGATCCCTGGGTCAGAAGGATCTTCTGGAGAACGAAATGGCAACCCGTTCTAGTATTCTTGCCCGGAGTATTCCATGGGCAGTAGCCTGGTGGGGTACAGCCCAGGGGGTCGTAAAAGAGTTGAAAACAACTGAGCAACTAACACTTTCACTTTCCTTTTCCTCCTGAAATATCTACTGTAGGTTCTCCCCTTATTGTTCTTCTTTTGAAAAATTGGTTTCATTATGACTATCATTTAGTCATAGGAAGGGAATCTAATCCCCTGAAACTTATCAATCAGGAAAGGAAACCTAAAACAATTATCTGAGTGACTCAAATAAACAACTGCTTCCACTGTTTCAGCATAGGAAAGAAAAAACAGACTTGGCAATTATTTGATAACAATAACAAAAATCTAGCCATTGCAATACATAAGGCGGATTTTATCTTAAATTGTCCATTTGTGCTGTCTTGAAGATGGTAAAGAGTCTGCCTGCAATGTGGGAGACCTGGCTTCAATCCCTGGATTGGTAAGATCCCTGGAGAAGGAAATGGCAACCCACTCCAGTATTCTTGCCTGGAAAATCCCTGGACGGAGGGACCTGGTGGACTGCAGTCCATGGGGTCGCAAAGAGTCAGACACGACTGAACAACTTCACTTTCAACCTAAACTAATCATATTTTGTTTACATCTCTCCATCAAGTGAAGTGAAAGTTGCTCAGTCGTGTTCGACTCTTTGCAGCCCCATGGACTTCTCCATGGAATTCTCCAGGCCAGAATACTGGCGTGGGTAGCCTATCCCTTCTCCAGGGGATCTGCCCAACCCAGGAATTGAACTGAGGTCCCCTGCATTGCCGGCAGATTCTTTACCAGCTGAGCTATCTGGGAAGCCCTATAACATCTCCCCACAACAGCTTGAAATACTCAGACTCTATTGTCTGAATATCTGAGAGAAATATGTTTCTGTCTCAAACCACGCACACGTTTCCCTTGCTTGCCTACTTCCCACCAGGGTTGCAGACTGCCTGAGAGGTACTGTGTGCCATCAACCTGTCTCTTAGCCAACACGGAAATTCAACAAGAAGGACCTAGCCACATGCCTAGCACCAAAGAGACACGGAAATCCTGGTACTGTTTAACATGTAAATATTGGGTTGGCCAAAAAGCCTGTTCGGGTTTTTTCGTGTGATAGTATGGAAAACCCAAATGAACGTTTTGCCCAGCCCAGTATTTCAGCGACAACCGTGGAGATTTTTAAAAGGAAAACTGAGTTGGGAAAAAACATGTGATGCCTTCCTTGATTTTGTTTCCTCAACACCATGTGTCGCGAACTGTTCATGATAATGGGCATGAAAGGTGAATCGGGTACAGTCTTTGTCTCCAAATATTTCATGCTCCGTTAGGAAGCATAGAAACATCACCAATCATTGTAGCTGTTGACTAGGACTGCGCACAGAAATGCCCCAGGCGCTTTCAGAATAGTGTTGGAGGCCCCGAAAATGGTGGAGGGGAGTGAGTGGGGATGCGGGGGCCTGCAAGATGAGATAAGATAAGATAGAAGCTGTATCATTAGCTTTGAGGCTTTCCCTGCAGTGATTACAAAGGGGAGTCGCTCATGTGCTGGCACAGCTAATTCATATTTTAAGAAGGGAAAGTACACCTAAAGTGGTAACAGCCTAAAACTTGAGGCGGGTTTAAACGTCTTAATTTTACCCTTTTAATATTTAAAGCTCAAGTCAGCGCTTGTTACGTATTAAGCTTCGGTGTTTATGAATCTCCCGAGGTGGCTTCTATTAAATGCCTTGTTTCTTGAGTAGCAGGTATTCTCCTGTGTTTAGCCTCTCCGCCTCTCAAGAGCTCACTTTCTCTGCCCACTGTTTTCTCTGCATTCCTCTGCCCCCTGAGGTTAATAATAATGAGTCAGTGTGAAACCTTCATAAAACACTTTAAATTGCCCTAGAAATGAAAATCTCAATTATTGTGATTAAGTAAGCCCTCTATGGAAAAATGGAGAATAATTGGGGGCTGCTAACAAATTTAGGCAAAATAATATCCTAAAATATGGTTTCTTTTCGCATCTCTTCAGTTCCATGTTAATGCTGCCTGGCATTTTAGCACTATTTCTGGGTGAGATGTAGCCACCTCTTCCATCTCCTTTTATAATAAACACGACAACAAAGACCATAACAGCTTCAGGACAGAGTCCAACGGGAGCCTTGGAGTAGAAGCGATTTTGAACCAGAAACAATAGGAGGAACAACTCCAGAAATATTTGCAAAGCAGAAAACTAACACCGTCACGAGAGCTTTGTGAGAGAGTAAATGCCGTTTTACCAACACGAGAACATAGAGTCCTGTTGACATTCTAATGGAGCTGTACATGTGCGTATACAAGTATGGATATACTCTAGAGATGAACGCATGTGAAAGCGAAAGTTGCTCAGTTGTGTCCAACTCTTTGTGATCCCCTGGACTATATAGTCCACAAGGCTCCTCTGTCCATGGAGTTCTCCGGGCAAGAATACTGCAGTGGGTTGC
>SJYA01001672.1:33807-51022 GCA_006410615.1 Neotragus moschatus | reverse complement strand
TGGCTACAGAAGGGCCATGTGTTATAGATAACAGAACTGGGTGGTCATCAAACCTCCATTTAATTATTAGTCATTTTCTATTTTATTAGAAGAGAGAAGTGAAAAGATTTAATTTTTATTGCTTTTCTCCCTTTAATAGAAGCTGCAAATATTCAAAAGTATATAATTTATATATTGACTAAGGCCTCCTGAACAACCATGACTCCACATCTTTGAGAGCACTTTCTGAGAAGGAGCTTATCCTACCAGAAAGAAGGGCCACCAGACAATTCAGGTGTTCAACACACACAAGAATAAGTGATAAAATGGGGAAAGGGTAGGAGAGAGGAGCATATTAATTAAAACAACTAATTAATTTTAAAAATTAATTTAAAATTAATCTAAAAAATGAATTCTTTATTTTACAAAATATGAGGAATCAGCCATTAAGAAACAAAGATAAACAAGCTGCTAAGAAATTTGCTTCTCTCCAGGATTTCAGAACCTCCCTCCTACAGACATTTATTGTATTTGAGGACAGTTTGATGTGAATATAAAACCTTCTGAAAATGGCACAGGTAAGCCTGAGAAAAGACGTACCTATTTTATTTTACATTAACTTAAAGCAGATGGAGAAGAATGTTAAAAAAACTGTGTTAACTAAGATGTAAAAATAATAGTTTTACTATTTTACATAAGAATTGCTTTTATGCCACTTAACAGCAAGGAGACCTGGAAAGGCTAGGAACAGAAAGATAAACATCACCATGTTCTCAACTTCGGCACTTTGCCTGACGCACCACTGGAACATCCCCGTGAGTGTGAGCGTGAGAGACAGGACCAGGCCAACCTGCCCAAGATCCAAGGCTAAATGAGGAAGAAGAGGAATAAAGTGAGTCTCCTCCTTAACCTCTCACACAGCTCCTTCTGTCATTTTACAAAGAAGATTCCTTTATTTTTACGAGTGTTAATGGAGTATGGTTGACTTACAAAGTTGTGTTAGTTTCAGGTGTACAGTAATGTGAATTAGCCATATATATATATAAAATCCACTCTTTTAAAGTTATTTTTCCCATATTTGTCATTACAGAGTATCAACTAGAGTTCCCTTTGCAATATAGAAGGTCATTTTTAGTATCTATTTTATATATAGTACTGAGAAGACTTTTTTATAACATTTAAATCATTTTCATGTAATGATAGTATTACTCATAATATTACTTCTGATAAATGAGATAATAATATAGTTTTAAAAAAGCTCCACCATGAGGAACTTCCCTGGTGGTCCAATAACTAAGAATCCAAGCTTCCCATCAGGGGGCTGAGATTTGATCCCTGGTCAGGGAACTAGATTCCGCATTCCACAGCTGAGAGCTCACATGCTGCAACCAAAGTCCTGCCTGTCACAACTGAGACTGAAGATCCTGTGTGCCCCAACTGAGACCCTGTGGAGCCAAATGAAGAAGTAAATTTTTTAAAATATTATGAATTTAGAAAGCATTAACAATGTTGTTGTTCAGTCACTAAGTTGTGTCTGACTCTTTGTGGTGCCATAGACTGCAGCACACCAGGCTTCCCTGTCCTCCACTATCTCCCAGAGCTTGCTCAAACTCATGTCCTTTGAGTCAGTGATGCCATCCAACCATCTCATCCTCTGTCATCCCCTTCTCCTCCTGCCTTCAATCTTTCCCAGCATCAGGGTTTCTAAAGAGTTGGCTCTTCATGCCAGGTGGCCAAACTATTGGAGCTTCAGCTTAAGCATCAGTCCTTCCAATGAATATTCATGATTGATTTCCTTTAGGATTGACTGGTTTGATCTCCCTGCAGTCCAAAGGACTCTGAAGAGTCTTCTCTAGCACCACAAATAAAAAGCATTAATTCTTCTTTCTATTATTGGGATTATAGACTCTCAGTCTCTTCACTTTCTGCCATTAGAGTGGTATCATCTGTATATTTAGGGTTATTGATATTTCTCCTGGCAATTATGACTTCAGTTTGTGAGTCATCCAGCCTGGAACTACACATAATGTATTCTGCATATAAGTTAAATAAATAGGGTAACAATATGCAGCCTTGTCGTACTTCTTTCCAATTTTGAACCAGTCCATTGTTCCATGTCTGGTACTAAATGTTGCTCTTCATCCAAATACAGGTTTCTCAGGAGACAGGTAAAGTGGTCTGGTATTCCTATCTCTTTCAGAATTTTCAACAGTTTGTACTGATCCACACAATCAAAGGTTTTTGTGTAGTCAATGAAGCAGATGTTTTCTTGGAATTCTCTTGCTTTCTGTATGATCAATTAAATGTTGGCAATTTGTTCTCTGGTTCCTCTGCCTTTTATAAACCTAGCCTGTACATCTCAAAGTTTTCAGTTCATACACTGTTGAAGCCTTGGTTGAAGGATTTTGAGCATAACCTTACTAGCATGTGAAATGAGTACAGTTGTATGGTAGCCTGAACATTCTTTGGCATTACCCATCCTTGGGATCGGAATGAAAACTGACCTTTTCCAGTCCTGTGGCCACCACTGAGTTTTCCAAATTTGCTGATTTATTGAGTGCAGTACTTCAGCAGCATCACCTTTTAGGATTTGAAATAAGTCAGCTGGAATTCCATCACCTCCACTAGCTTTGTTCATAGTAACGCTTCCAAATGCCCACTTGACTTCACACTCTAGCAAGTGTGGCTCTAGGTGAGTGACTACACCATCATGGTCATCTGGATCATTAAGATCTTTTCTGTACAGTTCTTCAGTGTATTATTGCCAGCTCTTCCTAATCTCTTCTGCTTCTCATAGGTCCTTATGATTTCTGTCCCTTAAAATAGTAATTCCAACTAGACTGAGATATACTTTACAGTATTACATAGGTGAGGGTCATGTCATTATGCAAGGTCATTTCTGGTGGCTCAGTTGGTAAAGAATCTGCCTGCAGTGCAGGAGACCCAGGTCAATCCCTGGATCAGTAAGATCCCCTGTAAGCAAATGTCAACCCAATCCAGTATTCTTGCCTGGAGAATTCCATGGACAGATAAGCCAGGCAACAGTCCATGGGGCCACAAAGAGTCATACACAACTGAGTGACTTTCACTTTCACATGTCATTATTCAGATTTTTGTTTTTATGGCTTCAATTTTCATTGTATAATTTCACTTTCTACATCCACTGTATTTGTAGTTGCAACCACAAATACAAGGCAACAGGTTCTAAGAGCCAGTGCTTTTAAATCTAAAGTATTACTCTCATTGTTCCATTATCAAAGACTGTGATTCAGGGTTATTACTATGGAATAGTTAGGGATGGTGAATTCATGCCATGCCCCCCAACAGCTGTTCACCTGGTACCCACACAACAGTGAGGACACCGTTCTTTGCTACAGAGAATCTTTCTCTGCCCAGTACACCAGGCACCTACAACCAAGAGATTCAAGTACCCTAAGGTTAAACCTAAACCCTAAGATGTACAAAAAGCTTAATAGTAAATTTGGTTCTCTCCATCCATGTACAGGACACTACCTGGAATATTCAGAAGGTCAGCTTACTACAGTTGCATGGACCTCAGCCAATTTAAAGAAAGATAAAAAGATAAAAGTTCTCAACAAAGACCTAGAGTAAACAAACAAACAAACCACCCAAAGTAATCGACAGATTCAGTGCAATCCCTATCAAACTGCCAATGGCATTTTTCACAGAATTAGTACAAAAACTTTTACATTTTGTATGGAAATACAAAATACTATGAAAAGCCAAAGCAATCTTGAGAAAAACAAAGTAGAAATTTGAAGCTGGGTAGAATCAGGCTCCTTGTCTTCAGACTATACTGCAAAGCTACAGCAACTGAAACAATATGCTACTGGCACCAGAAACAGAAATACAGATCAGTGGAACAAGATGGAAAGTCCAGAGATAAACCCATGCACCAAAGGTCACCAATGGCAAAGGAAACAAGAATACACAGTGGAGAAAAGACAGTTTCTTCAATAAGTGGTGCTGGGAAAATTGGATAGCTATATGTAAAAGAATAAAACACTCCCTAACATCATACACAAAAATAAACTCAAAATGGATTATAGATATATATGTAACACCAGACAATATATAACTCTTAGATGAAAACACAGGGAGAATTCTCTCTGACATAAATTTCAGCAAGATCTTTTTTGACCAACTTCCTAGAGTAATGAAGATAAAAGATAAACTAAAGGGACCTAATTAAGCTTAAAAGAACAGCAAAGAACACTATAAGCAATACTGAAAAGACAACCAGCAGAATATGGACAAATATTTGCAAAAAAAGTGACTGACAAGGGATTACTCTCTGAAATACACAAACAGTTCATGAAGTTCAATATAAAAACAATCCCAATATGTGAAACAGCATAAGATACACAGGTGTATAGAACAGTCTTTTGGACTCTGTGGGAGAGGGAGAGGGTAGGATGATTTGGGAGAATGGCATTGAAATGTGTATAATATCATATAAGAAATGAATAAACAGTCTAGGTTCGGTGCATGATACAGGATGCTTGGGGCTGGTGCAGTGGGATGACCCAGACAGATGTCATGGGGAGGGAAGTGGGAGGGGGGTTCAGGATTGGGAACACGTGTACACCCATGGTGGATTCATGTTGATGTATGGCAAAACCAATACAGTACTATAAAGTAAAATAAAAAAAATAAAATAATAAAAAAGGAAAGAAAAAAAAATATTGGCAGAACATTAAAACAGACACTCTCCAACGAAGACATACAGATGGCCAAAAAGCACATGAAAAGATGGTCAACATCTTTAATTATTAAAGAAATGCAAATAAAATCTACAGTGAGGTCTCACCTCACACTAGTCAGTATGACCATCATCAAACAATCTACAAACAATAAATGCTGGCGAAGATGTGAAGAAATGCTCCTACCCTGTTGCTGGGGATGTAAACTGGTACAGTCATTATGGAGAATGATATGAAGTTCCTTTAAAAACTAAAACCAGCACTACCATGTGATCCACAAGCCCACTCCTGGGCATTTATCCAGAGAAAACCATAATTCTAAAAGATACATGCACCCTAATGTTCACTGCAGCACTATTCACAATAGCCAGGACATGGAAGTGACCTGAATGTCCATCGACCAAGCAATGGGTAAGGAAGACGTGTGGTATCATATAGACAATGAAATATTATCCAACCATAACAAAGGGCAGAGAATGCCATTTGCAGCAACATGGATAGACCTAGAGATCTTCATACTAAGTGAAGTATGTCAGACAGAGAAACATAGAATATGATATTGCTTATACTAGAATTCTAACAAAAGGCAACAAATGAACTTATCTGCAAAACAGAAGGACAATCACAGATGTAGAAAATAAACTTATGCTTACCAGGGGATAAGGGAAAGGAGGGATAAACTGAAAGACTTGGATTGACACATATATACTACTATATATAAAATATTAAAATAGATGATTAATAAGAAACAAATGTAAAGTACAGGGAACTCTGTAATGCCCTATATAGGAAAAGAATCAAAAAAGGAGTGTACATGTGTATACGTAATTCAGATTCATTTTGCTATACATCGTAAACTAAGACAACTGTGTAAACCAGTAAAATTTAAAAGAATGGTCCGAGCCAGCCAAAGCAGGGGCCCAAAACACCACAGGTCTGCTGGAGGCACTTTCATATCTGCTCTTTGCTCTTAAAGATTCTGAAAGTCCAAAACAGAAATTATTTTCTAAAGGACAATTTATTTGAAGTTAATTAAAATGAAACTTACTAAAAAAAAAAAAAAAGATACATGCACCCCAATGTCCATGGGGTATGGAAAAAGAATCTCTTATAAAGTGGATATACGTATAACAGATTCAGTTGGCTGTACACCTGAAGTTAACACAACATCATAAATCAACTATACACCAATCAAAAATTTTTAAAGAGGTCTCAACAAAAACCTACTACAAATAAATAAGTAAATGGAAAAAATTATAAAAGTTCTCAAGACACAGATGTCTTCACATTGACACACTGTGGAGTCACATGCTGCAAACACTTTAATTCATTAGAACCAAGCAGTATACATTAGAAAAGATGGCAAGAGTTTAATAACTACCAAGCTATAAACTGTAAACATTCTACAAATATTTACACATTTACTTACTTTCTACCAGAATCAGGGCCCCAAAGGCAACAACAGTGACAAAGATGGCACAGATGACATCCAGATACACAGCGAGCCATCGGGACGTCGTCAAAAGCAGGAACCAAGCCTCTGCATTTGTGAACCATAATAAGCATAATACATAAACAGAAAAACCATGTTCAGTTCAGTTCAGTTTAGTCACTCAGTCATGTCTGACTCTGCGACCCCATGAATCGCAGCACACCAGGCCTCCCTGTCCATCACCAACTCCTGGAGTTCACTCAGACTCATGTCCATCGAGTCCGTGATGCCATCCAGCCATCTCATCCTCTGTCGTCTCCTTCTCCTCCTGTCCCCAATCCCTCCCAGCATCAGAGTCTTTTCCAATGAGTCAACTCTTCGCATGAGGTGGCCAAAGTACTGGAGTTTCAGCTTTAGCATCATTCTTGTTAGCTGCTTCTAATGAAGGAAAGTATTTCCTGATTGAGATACAGAAGATTTTACACAGGTAGGACAGCAAAGTCACACTTTCAAGGAACCTAAAGATTCCAGAAAACTAGGTTCTAACCCAAGACAAGGTATGGGACACACAGGAATCAGTCCAGGAAGCAAGCATTGAAAACGTCAATCCACAGGTTATCAACAGAAACATGATCACAAGAAGGAAGATGGAAAATCATCTCATTGGTGCCTTCCCTGCAGTGCTGGGCCTCAGCGTGAAGATTATCCTCTCACAGGGCCGACTGTTCTCAGCTCTCACACAGCAGAGAGCACAGCTCACACTGTTTCCAGCACCTTCTGCACTCACCACAGGGCCCTGCAGTGTTTATTCTTAGGAGCCAGTGTCTATATGAACATCAGATAAGAGGATCTGCATGTGGTTTTCAAAATGCCATTTTATCTTCAAAATATAGTAACAATTAAAAAGTTTGACCAGGATTTTATAGACTTAGAGGAAATTCTGAATTTTCTACCTAAGAAAAACAACTTCACCAATACAAAGTATAATCAGTTCAGTTCAGTTCAGTTCAGTCGCTCAGTCGTGTCTGACTCTTTGCGACCCCATGAATTGCAGCACGCCAGGCCTCCCTGTCCATCACCAACTCCCAGAGTTCACTCAGACTCACGTCCATCGAGTCAGTGATGCCATCCAGCCATCTCATCCTCTGTCGTCCCCTTCTCCTCCTACCCCCAATCCCTCCCAGCCTCAGACTCTTTTCGAATGAGTCAACTCTTCGCATGAGGTGGCCAAAGTACTGGGGTGGCNGTTCACTCAGACTCACGCCCATCGAGTCAGTGATGCCATCCAGCCATCTCATCCTTGGTCGTCCCCTTCTCCTCCTGCCCCCGATCCCTCCCAGCATCAGAGTCTTTTCCAGTGAGTCAACTCTTCGCACAAGGTGGCCAAAGTACTGGAGTTTCAGCTTTAGCATCATTCCTTCCAAAGAAATCCCAGGGCCGAGCTCCTTCAGAATGGACTGGTTGGATCTCTTTGTAGTCCAAGGGACTCTCAAGCGTCTTCTCCAACACCACAGTTCAAAAGCATCAATTCTTCAGCTATACTCCAATAAAAATTAGTTAAAATAATACATTAAAAAATAAAATTAGAATTCAAAGAGAAATGCCATGCAGCCTTGAAAAAGATTGAGAACTGCAGGAAAGAAGATGAAAATGTTTCAGGGATACAGTGTTGAGAAAAAGGGACTCTTGTCTATTTTGTTCAGTGGTGCACTGCCAACTCCTAGAACAGGGCCAACAAAATAAGACCCACGGGCTAAACCTGGCCCCACCCCCTGACCTAAAATTGATATTTATATATTTATAGGATTATATGGGAAACAAAGAAGGCTATGTCCTAGAGATCAAATGAGGTCAGCAAAGTTTAAAATGTTTACTATCAGGCCCCTTATAGAAAGTTTGCTAATGCAAACTTTGTATTGTATTAACTCTGTATATTGTAAATATTCAGTAAATATTGTTTGAATAGGCAAATACATGTATACCATATGAAAGTACATATAGAAGTCTCTCTTTTCCATGGGTGCACACAGCAATGGCTTAGCAGAGGGTTCTGAAATGATGTGCACCAAACTGCTGAAGTCCATTTTCTCTGATGCTTGGGGAAGGTGTGTAAGATCAATTGAAAGAGACCTTATAAATAATGTGAAATTACGTTTTATGAGATTATATTCATGTATTACCTGTATAATTAAAATGTAAGTTAAAAAATATTCCTCCATCAAAGATAAAAGGTTTTTATCAGTAGAGAATGAGTGCTAGACACTAGTTACCAACCTGCTTTGATCCTCAGTTTTATTACCTATAAAGTGATAATAAATGATAGTAAGTTCTCATAATTGAATAAGGTAATGTATGAAAAATGCCCAGCAGGCAATCAGCACTCAACGTTTGTTAGCTGTCACCTTCAGAAGAATTGGTCTCAATCCTGAGTCCCCTGTCTCAGTAAATGACCTCACCGCCATCTACCCAAGCCAGAGCCCTGCTAGACCCTGCCTCTCACTGCCCCCAGCCATCAGTTGGTCAGCAAGTTCTCCATCTTCTCCTTTGGAAAAAAAAANATTCTTTGGATGCTGACAATGGCCTCTGACACCTTCTCGACGGCCATGGGGAAGTAGAGGGTGCTCGAAAACCGCAGAGCCTCGAACAGCGTCACCACCACAAACACTTGGCTGGCTGTGATCAGGTTGTCAAGGAGCTCATTGGTGATGAAGGTGACAAAAATCATGACTTTGCTGACAGCGAAAAATGATGCCAAATTCATTCCTCTAAGGTAAGAACTTTTCAGAATCTCAGAAATTTCCTCCCTAGAAAGGACAGTAGGAAATAGCATTTTAAAGAACTATTGACATCCAACGCATGAATTCAAGTGCCCTGTGTAAGTGGCCCCTTTTTAAGGAGTGGACACAGATTAAGGTAAACCATCAATCATGTCATGGAGACACTCAGGGTGCACACCTGGGACTCTGCTCCAAACCAAGGACTACACACTTCATCACCACTTCACTTTTCCAACTAAATGAAGTCTTAATGTCACACTTTTAAAAAACTGGGCTCAATCTGACAGATTTGAACATACATTCAGCAAGCATTCAGAACCATATATCCTGTGCTGGACTCCTCACTGATGACAGAAAAAAAAATGCCCACCCCCACCAGCACCTCATAAACTTGAAGAGGAAAAGAATAATAAACCTCGGGACTTCCCTGATGGTCTCATGGATAAGAATTGGCCTCCCAATGCAGCGGACATGGGCTCAGTCTCTGGTCTGGAAGATTCCACAAGCTGCAGAGCAACTAAGCCTGTGCGCCACAGCTACTGAGCCCAAGCTCGAGAGTCCGTGCATCACTGCAACTACTGAAGCCTGTGCACCTAGAGCCCGTGCTCCGCAACAAGAGAAACCACCAGTTAGAAGCCCAAGAACAGCAAGGAAAAGTAGCCCCCGCCCACCACAGCTACAGAAATCCTGTGCACAGCAATGAAGACCCAGCACAACCAAACACAAATGAGTAAAAAAATAAAAAAGATGTAGTATGATGCGTGTGTATATTTTTAAAAAAGAATAAACACAAAATTTGTGAGACACCAAGACATTAAACAGAGGCAGCCAGCACATCCCCACAGGCGCACAGAGCTGCGTCATGTAACTCAGAGCAGTAGAGAGAGGTCAGGTCACACACATGTGGACCCTGAGAAGGTGAGCAGGAGTCAGTTAGGACTGGCAGACCAGACAAGAAGGAAGATGAGCGTGTATTTCCTGCAGAGGGCAGGGCTCCCGCAAAGCTGCAAAGTGAGAGGTGACAGGGTACTCCCAGAAAATTCTAAGTACCCTAGGCTCAAGTATAAACACTCATCAGATATTTAAATGCAACATTTTTTTTTAAAATCTACAAACATAAAGCAAAGACAAAGAAATAGTATTTTCATGGCTCTGTTTGGAATGAGTAATACTGATCCACAATATTTGGCCTGATACAGGTACACTCAATCTATAATCTCCTGATTTATGCTACATTAACATATATTATAGCTTTAGTTTAAATACCATCTCAAACACCAACATTTTAGAATCATTGCTTATTTGGAATTTGCAGTATTAAGAAGTATTTGGAATTTCATTTCCGTATACTTAAGGACCATATGTATTTCAAAAAGATGGTAAATGGAAGAGCAGCTGAAAATGACATCTCTACTATTCTCCTTAACCCTCCTGCCATATATGGGGGGATGGAGGGATAGTATTTAAATTTACCTTAATGTGCAAACTTGGTAAGACTTCTAAACCATTTAGTAAAAATAGGAAATAAAACAGTACAAACATACACTGTGATACATTAAAAAAAAAAAAAAAAAACTTACCTTCTCAATCTGGAAATAAGGTCTATAAATGACTTTTCCCAAGCATTCATTTTTATTGTTTTGATGCCACTTATAACTTCACTCGTGGTACTGATCCTGTTGTCTGTGAGAGCTGCGGTCTTACTCCTGAGGGGACAGACATGAGAGATGAGCCTTAGTGACCACAGCCCAAATATCTGTGGCAGCAACAGTGAGCACAGGAAGGGACCAGGGATCAAATTATTTTCTATAGGTCTTTTGAGCTGACAACAAACACAGGCAAGTCCTATTCAAAGTACAAATTGAGAAAAACTTCAATTAGCAAGTCAACCATTCAGTCCAATTCAAGAAGTAACTTAGAGAACTTGCCATATCAGCTAAGGAAGACCTGAAATGAGTCAGATACAATCCATCTTCCCAAGGAGGTTGTGCTTGGGCAGAGAAGGCAGAAAGCAATATACCAGGAAGACAGTGTCTATGATGTAAAAAAATAGGAGCAAAATTCTGGGGAGCTGAAAAGATAGGGCTGTTAATTCCACTGGGAAAAGAGAGCAAGAAAATCTTTAGAGACCTGGTAGCATTGGAACAGAGCCTTAAAAGATAAGGAACATCTCGCCACAGCAAAGATAGGAAAGGAAATTTAAAATAGATAAAAATATCACATGTAAAGTCACACATAAAAAGAAAAAACTCAAGGAAAAAAAATCTTTAAATAGCACAATCAATACCTCCATCACCTGACAACCTGGACAATGACCCACCTCCAACCCTCTGGGACCTGCTTCAGGTCTATCTCATCACCATTAGCCCCTTCATCACCAGCCACTGTTCTATCACATACACTGCTGGGACTGTGGGGTTTTATAAAGACATAATTAAGGTCAACTTTGCCCTTGGGGTGCCTATAACTTGATGGAAACATTGAAATAAAACAAGACATAAATACACTACCTGAAAGTGGCTCTAAAACAAGCTTAACAAAAATAAATGCAGCTAGAAATGGGCCTGTAAAATTATTACTCTTTTTAATAATGTTTAAATAACTTGGACATTGGTAAATTCTTCTTAAAGACTCTCCACTTATTCAGGTACAGTGTCAGGAGGAGCTAGTGAGTGCCATCACCTTTTCTGTTTAAAGATCAGCCTGCACCTTAAGGCTGGAGCCTCCAGTGGCTAAGCCTGAAGGGTCTGCAAGCCATGCAAAGAAGAGACTAGAGAAGGCACTGGTTTTGTTTTTGAACAGAAGCATCGACTTCATTCACAGACTGTGGATGTTACCAAGTATGTATCACCTAGTTTTTTAAACCAGTGGTGTTTCTCTTACCGGAGTGATGAAAACAACTTTCCAAAGCCGCTTTGCAAAAGCAGAAGAATAATGAGAACCGCCATCCCAGCAAGACACGACATTCCTATTTCCATCCAGAGCAGGGCAGTCACTGCGATAGCCTGCAGTGGCCCAGCCCACAGATAGTGCAAGAACATCGTTACCTTAAAAGAGAAAGACAAAGCCTTCTTGGGACTGTATACAATCAAAGTCAGTAAAGACACAGTGTAGAAACAATCTGAAAGAACAGACAGGAGCCTAAACAGGGACATCTCAGTGGGTTTTAAACCTGCTAAAGCAGAAACCCATGTCCACCCCAGATGACGCTGTTCCTGGCAGCACAGGGCCAGCTTCAGGGACATCCAGGGAGAACCCCACCTGAAGGAAAATGCTGATTTTGTCTACACCACAAACGAGCTCAGGGCATCCCCAAACTCTCACTCCCCCCTATATTCAGCCCCCATCTCACTCTAGCACCCAAGAAAACCTTATATTATGATAAGTGCCACACACTCTAGTAATTATTCGTGTACTTACCTCCCTAATGGGCTGTGGTTTCTCCACAGCAAAAACTAAATCATTTTCAGCCCTGAAACTGAGTAACGGCCTTACTTCCTGCTTGATGAACGAATAACTGAAAGAGAAGTGTCCGACCAACAGCTACAAGGCCCTGGAGACTGTGATCTGTTCATAAAGTCAGTGGAAAGAAGAGAGTGAGGGGACAGAAGAGAGCAGGCTGTGTCTGGCTGAGGGCCACCCACTTGGCATATTCCTCGCAGGCTCCCTACGCAGCAGGCACTGGACGGGCACAGGGGAAAGAACAACCCCTGCCCACCAGGCCTTCATCAGCCGGAGGAGGAGAGAGACAGTTCAGGCAGCAACACTGACTCCACGCGCCAAGAAGGGCCAGGCCCGGAGGACCCCTGGGGACGCTCACTGAGCCGGGCAAGAACACTGCTGCCTGCCTATTAGTAGAAAAACAAACCCTCATCTACAACCCACATTATCACATCTAAGTTGCACACAGTGGAAATGAGAGCTGGATAAAGAGAACACTTAAGTTCTCAACAGAACCCTGGCCAACACCAAATGCTGGCATCTGGCATCCCAATAAGCAGAACCCAATGAGAAAGGCAGGACATGGAAGAGGATCTCTCAGGGGCAGCTCACCTGATCAAACCTGTTCACATCGTTGGACAGCAGGTTGACTATCTGGCCTGTGGTGGTCTTCCCCATGGCCAAGCTACTCAGGCAAAGTGACTGAAATAAGAAAGGGAGACAGAGAATTGGATTCCTAAGGTGATACCAAGTCACTCTAAGAACATAACAAAATGAAGCGTGTTTTCCTGGGATCTTGCCTGGTGTCAGGATGACAGCAGGGACCCTGCTATCATCCTGCTATCATCCTTCTAGGGACCCTCCTTCATCCTTCCTCTCCTCAGTGTGGCAGCAACCTCGGCCACAGGACGGCAAAGGGAGGAAAGGGAGGTAGAAGCAAATCCCCCACCCAGTTTCGCAGTGAACTTGAACCTGAGTGTAAAGGGTGTAGATTTAGACTTAGGGGTCAACTAAAGTAACTTGGAGGCAAATTATATGACAGTAGAGAGACTGCATTAAGGAAATAAAATAAGAGACTTGGACTATAAATCTGGAATCAATCACTAATTCTGTGGGTGATGTCATTTTAACACTTTGGGTTTAGTTTCTTCATTCTAAAGAGTATGGAATCTTCATTCTGAAATGAGTATAATGCTCAAAACACTATTCCTGTGAGGAACCTCTGTTCTTAATGCCAGTCTTCTGAATTTAAAAAACACAGCCTGTGTTTCACAGTCCCTTTATTTGGCAAAGAGCTCTGAAAAATGCCCTAGGAAGCTGAGGAACCTGAACAGACACCATGAGTTGCTTCAACAAACCGTCAAGTGGAGGCTTTGATCCAAACAAAATGTCATGGTTCATAAAAACTTCAAGTTTAGTCCTTGAGTTAAACAGAAAGCTCAGCAATCAAGTGTGAATGTGAACAGAATAGCTGTGATGGAAGACAGTATAGCAGTTCCTCAAAAAAGTAAACACACAGTCAGTATCTAGGACAGCAAGGCCACTTTTGCAGATACACTCAAAAGAACTGAACACACAAACTTGATCTTTTTGCACACCTGTGTGCAAATGTTCAGAGGAGCCAAAAGGTGGAAATAACCCAAAAATCCACTGACAGATGAATGGATACAAATAATGTCGTATAGACCTATAAAGGAATGTTATTCAGACTTAAAAAGAAATTAAATTCTGGCACCGGCTTCAACATAGATGAACCTTGAAAACATTGTGCTGCATGACATAAGCTAGACACAAAAGGACAAACATTGTGTGATTCCACTTATACACAGCACCGAAAGTAGTCAAATTCAGAGAGAGAAGTAGTAGCACAGTGATGGATGAGGGGAGGGAAGTGCTGAACATAACACTGATGTGAATATAACAGTGTACTTAAAAAGAGTTAAGACAGCAAAAGTTTTATTGTGTATATTTTGCCACAACTTAAAAGATCAATGGTCAAAAGCCAAAAGTAATTTTACCAAAGCTGTGGAAATGTGAATAAATGACATGTCATTTTACATAAGATTCCTCCCGAAAGATCATTCCAAGTTCAGCTAAAAAGAGCACTAAAATGCTGAATGGGGCATTTTAGGAAGCTGCGGATGTGCGGCCTTAGTGAGCTCCTGGAGATGTGCTCCAGCCTGGAATCCACGGTGCAGACAAATTACGACTCTGAGCTTAGTATCCATTCCATTTTTAATACCCACCCTGATTTCTTCCCAGGACCAGGGATTAGAAGTTGAATAAGAACCACAAACATTCAGAGTTGCTCTGTAGCACCAGATTTGCTGGTGCTAAGGAATCAGCAGCCCATCTGTAACCTGCAAAAAAGATGTCTTATTCCTGCACTTCAGCAGGATTCTAGATGCAAGGCTGGAGCTACTGCTAAGTCACTTCAGTCATGTCTGACTCTTTGCAACCCTGTGGACTGTAGCCCACCAGGCTCCTCTGTCCATGGGACTCTCCAGGCAAGAATACTGGAGTGAGCTGCCATTTCCTTCTCCAAGGGATCTTCCTGACTCAGGAATTGAACCCAGATCTCCTTCATTGCAGGCAGATTCTTTAATATTGGAGCTACCAGGGATGCCCTAGATGCAAGGCTAGGCACAAGGAAATTTGTCTTCCCCACATTTCTTGAATTTCAGATTAAGTCTATGGTTTAACCTCTAAAGTTCCTGACTTCATACAGGGACAGTTCTTTCAGGCATAATCAAGCCAGCAAATGAACACCTTTGGGAGAAATTTATCTTCACACAAGCATACGTGCCAGGTCAGATCAGATTTCCCAAAGGTGATGTTCCAAATTGTTAGTTGGAAAGAAGAAAAACAGGTGGACTATTGCTCACCTCTACAGCAAAGAGTAAGCTTTGACTGAACCATCAGCTCACACCTAACTTAAGGCTTTCACAGTATAGTTCTGGTGAATTCCGTGCATATTCACGGGAGCTAAGCATGATCTAGGAAGACAAGCATCATTTTTGGGGAAATCTAAATATTTGTCTGCTAAATGGTGGATTGTGAAAGTGAATAGGGCTTCCCTGGTGGTTAAAAATCTACCTTTCCTGGAGGAGGAAATGGCAACCCACTTTCATATTCTTGCCCGGGAAAGTCCATGGACAGAGGAGCCTGGCAGGCTACAGTTCATGCGGTCACAGAGCACAACTTAGTGACTGAGCAAGCACGCACGTACACAAGATGACGATGGAGGACAAGGAAGACTCCTGACTAGAGTGTACGGGCACTGCTGCCATTTCCGCATCACCCAAGAGGAAACCTGCTCATGTGCAATAGCCAAACACAGACCGTGAGATGTCAGGGCCCTGGTTCACACAGCCTAGAGAAGAATAAGACTCTGTTCAGGTAAAGAAGAGAAGACACTTCACATTTTGCAAAGAAAACCTTTCCTAAGAAACAGAAGCTCTAGATAAGTAGCAACCAGGTAAAAGAAGCAATAACTTTCATTTAAATTGTTTGGTTTTAGTTTTCAATAAAGATTTTATTTCTTAATAAAAATTATATATATTTAAGGTGTGCAACATGATGTTTTATTAAAAACACTCTGGAAAATGATTTCTGTAGTAAAGTCGATTAACATATTCATCATCTCATGTAGTTATCATTATGTATATATGAAATGAGATCACTTAAGATCTACTCTCTCAGCAACTTACAAGTATACAATACAGTTAAGTAAGGATTTGAAAAAAAGCAAACAACTCAAAGCAACAAGATACCCAGGAACAAGTTCATACAGAGCCCTTTAGCTCCTGACATAGTGAATCTGTGGCAATTTCTTTGTAATGACACCTGAAATTCTTACTCCTTTTATATTAGCTAATACCAGCAAAAATTATGAAATTATTTTATGGCATTTCTCAATAGAAAATCACCGAACACACCAAACCAGGTCTTATTAAAACTGTTATAATGCATACTAAAGACAAAAAGGAAATATTGTATTATTACGAAAATAACTTGAAAGAACAACAAATTCTCTCCAAAATTATCAAAGACAATGGAAAATTTCAAATTTTATCTCAAATATCTAACTATTTTCTTTAACACCATTTTAAAAAAGCATAATTATAGAATATAGTGAGTGAGTCTGTATTTGGTATGGATTCAATTTATATGTTTATTTAGGTAACACAATTTTACTGAATATGATTAGTGCAGTGAAAGTCACTCAGTCATGTCTGACTCTTTGTGACCCCATGGATTATACAGTCTATGGAATTCTCCAGGTCAGAATACTGGAGTGGGTAGCCTTTCCCTTCTCCAGGGGATCTTCCCAACCCAGGGATCGAACCCAGGCCTCTTGCATTGCAGGCGGATTCTTTACCACCTAAGTCACAAGGGAAGGCCAAGAATACTGTGTTGGGTAGCCTATCCCTTCTCCAGAGGATCTTCCCAACCCAGGAATCAAACTGGGGTCTCCTGCATTGCAGGTGGATTCTTTACCAACTGAGCTATCAGTTGAATATGATTAGATGGGCCATATAAAAATAAAATAATTCCATTTCTCAAACACATTCCATTCTCCTAGGTTTAATTTTCTAGATCCAATCACTGAAGTTCACTTTCAAATATAACTTTGATATAAATGAAGGTTTTAATGAACAACAACAACACAATTTCCATAAATATTAGTTTGAGATTTAGGGATGAAAACACTGAAAATCAATGTGATAATTTTGACACTTATTTTTTAATTAGATTTTGTTACAAATGTAATAGATGCTATGCAACAGCCTATGGCTAGATGTTGAAGGCAGCCTTGATCTGATCTCAATAGAAAACTTTCCATTATATATTGGTAAAGT
>SJYA01001672.1:5374-21234 GCA_006410615.1 Neotragus moschatus | reverse complement strand
GTACATCACATCCTTGTTAGCAAAATGAAATAATTTTTGTTAACTGTGTTAACAAAAATGAAAGACTGCATACATTTCAATTAAATACCACATTTGACAGAAACAGACTCACAACCTTAGAGAAGAAACATGGTTTCCAGAGAGAGTGATGGGGGCAAGGGACAGTTAGAGAGTTTGGGAGGGACATGTACACACTGCTGTATTTAAGATGGCTAACCAACAAGGACCTGCTGTATAGCAGAGGAAACTGCTCAGCGTAACTGGCAGCATGGATAGGAGGGAGTTTGAGGGAGAGTGGATACATGTCTATGCATGGCTGAGTCCATCTGATGTCCACCTGAAACTATCACAGAATTGTTAGTTAGATATACTTCAATAGAAAATACAAAGTTTAATTTAGAGAATAAATTTAAAAATATCACATTTTGAATATTATTTAATCCTACAAATAAATATTAACCATTGAAAATTAAGAAGGAATCAGGATTCGAAGATATTTAGTTTTATAGAACAGTGTACATAACTAATAAAACACTGCAATGCAATAATATTCCAGTAAAAATTAATTTTAAAAATGACAAGCTATAATTTCTATTAAAAAATAAAAGAACTGTACATGTGCATAAAGATTTCTAGGGGAAAGATGTACAAACAATCAAAATACCCACAAGTGTACTTAGCTAATAGAAATTAATTATTTCTTTCTTCTTCTATAGTTTTAAATTATTTACAGAAATAGAAAATTTTATGTTCTTTTATAAAATTCACAACTACCATTAGCTATAATGTACGACTTCTTTTAAACCCTAAATCCAATGTGTGCTGTGAAAACACTAAAACCCCAGTGAGGTAATTTATATAAAGTCAGTAAGTTAGTTACTAGCATTAGTTACAAGTTTAGAAAGCAGGTGAAGTGTATGGGTGTGAGAGTTGGACCATAAAGAAAGCTGGGCACCAAAGAATTGATGATTTTGAACTGTGGTTTTGGAGAAGACTCTTGAGAGTCCCTTGGACTGCAAAGAGATCAAACCAGTCCATCCTAAAGGAAATCAGTCCTGAATATTCATTGGAAGAATTGATGCTGAAGTTGAAACTCCAATACTTTGGCCACCTGATGAGAATTGACTCATTGGAAAAGACCCTGATGCCGGGAAAGACTGAAGGCAGGGTGAGAAGGGGACAACAGAGGATAAAATAGTTGGATGGTATCACTGACTCAATGAGCATGAGTTTGAGCAAGCTCTGGGAGTTGGTGATGGACAGGGAAGCCTGGCGTGCTGTAGTCCATGGGGTCACAAAGAGTTGGACACGACTGACTGACTGAACTGAACTGAAATGTGAGAAAAGGAAACTCCCAATGAGAAGATGAAAACTCAGCTCTTTCTCCAAGGTGGACCACGTCTCTGGACAGCACTTCCTGCCTAGGCTCACTTCAACTTTCCCTGGGACAGCAAGTAGGGGACACAAGGAAATCACGAAGGTAGCTCAGACTTTACATACAGGACGGTGATCGTGGTCAATGTCTCACTTCACAAAGTCTAGGCCCCTTTTTAAAAGTTAACATTGAAGTAACATTACCAACGGGAGGATTAAAGCAGAAGCCAGCCTCCACCTTCCATCAGAATCACCTGGAGCTTGTTTAACCCCCATTGCCAGGGTTTCTAACTTTCCAGAATTGGTCTAGAAGGAATGCAGGGGGGGATTTGATTTCTAACAAGCTCCCAGGTAAGGAGGATGCTACAGGTCTGAGAGCCATTTTTTAGAACAGTCACCCTAAAGCTTGATTATAGAGATGTTTCATATGCATCATCTCCAGCAGCAAGAACTTTAAGAATTTCCCTTGAGAGACTCCTGCTAACGAGACCAAAGGTGTCTTTAGAATTGACTTCTCTCTGCATTTAAGAACAAGGATCCCAGTAGAAGCAGCTCAGTGTAGCAGTTACGTACAGGGTGACAAAGACTTCAGGAACCAGACTGTTTGGTTTGGGGTCCAAGTCTTTCACTACTAGCTGTGTGGTGGTAGGCAACTTACTCAACCTTCCAGGGTTTAAGGGAGAAAGGATATATGCATATGTATGACTGAGTCCCTTTGCTGTTCACCTAAAACTATCACAACATTGTCAACTGGCTACACTTCAATGTAAAATAAAAAGTTTTTAAAAAGTACTCAACCTCTCTGCTTTGGTGCCTTCAGGTGTGAAATAAGAGGTACCAGCTCCTTCCGCTCCAGCAGGAAAACTGGAAATGGGTGTCTACCCAAATCAGTGAGAAGTCCTCACCTTTCCACTTCCAGGCACATGCACTTTGAAAATCCACAAACAGAACATGCCTGGAGAGTTCCTGGCTCTGCCTAAAGTTAAGGAGATGTTTGCTTGCTTCATTATTATTTACAGTAACCATACCATATTCCTTCTTCAAGGCCTCTCTTTGCTTGCTTCTGCTGCTGCTGCTTAGTCACTTCTATGCGATCCCATGGGCTGTAGCCCAGCAGGATCCTCGTCCATGGAATTCTCTAAGCAAGAGTATTGGAGTGGGTTGCCATGCCCTCCTCCAAGGGATCTTCCCAACCTAGGGATCAAATCCAGCTCTGCTGCATTTCAGGCAGATTCTTTAACACTGAGTCACCAGGGAAGGCCCCTTCTTTCCTTAAGAATCACCAAATGGCCAAGAGATGTAGTTGCACACACTAAATACACCAGAATCAAAAAAATCATAAGAGCTTCCATCCCATGGGGATCCCCAGGGATCTCCCACATAAAAAAAAGGAAATATCAGAATCTATGGGAAAGATGAATGGCTTAGGGTCCAGGAACAAAAGATCTAATAATCCGAGTAAGATTAAAGTCCAACTAGTTAGTAGTTTCAGTTACTACACAGAAAACTTTAGTTAAGAGCTTTCCCTCTCTGAGCTGTTTTTCATCTGTGTTTCCTCCCAGGTCAGGGATCCTTTACTGATTTCAAAACCACAGGACATGTGGGCAGGATCACCTACCTCAAGACCATGCACTGCTTCTCTAAAGGCTAGATATTTGGATAAGACCCCACAGGTTCTTCAGGGACCCCATCCCCAGAGTGGTCCTCCTCAAAGGTGGAAGTGGAGATACTCACAGTAAGGAAAGGGGCTGGTCAACTACATAACTCCAGTCAAGGCTTACACAAGCAAAACATAGTCGATACTAGTATAGGTCAAATACATAACTCCAGTGGAGACTGTGTCCCAGGCCAAAGCAAAACATAGGTCAAGAATAGTAACCCCATTCATTACATAAAAACAGTGTTTTTATACACATGAAATGTGTTACAACTAGGTACCAGGACATAGAGTGAGAGACACACACACAGAGGGAGAGGGAGACATGGTCATAAACCCACAGAGGGAGCCTGGTGCAGTTGGAACTCAGCTGTCACCTAAAGAATATGGGAAAAGGTGGGGACATTGTTGGAAGATGACAAGGATCCAGGGCACTAATTAGATAAATGAAGCTGTTCATAACCTGTTTTCTTAGGGGGGAAACAAGAGTGCCAATCTAGTTCAGAAATGAGAATTCTTGAGCAGTACTGGGGAAGGCCACTAAGGATGGAGAGAGAGAGAGAGTGATGTTGAGGTAAGGTGTGCACTCCTTCTCGCTGGGCAGCCTAGATTCTCAGCCTCCCTGCCTCCTGATCCCGCTGCCCCTCCTGCTCACAGGCACAGGAGGTTGGCAGGCGGTGTGCTGGAAGGCAGGGAGACCCTGTACTCGGCCACCAGATCACTCTCCCAGATCCTGCCGCCCCTCCCTGCAACCACTGAACCACTGGCCAGGAAGCAGGCCAGGACCTCCCGCGGCCAGCGTGAAGTGACCCCACCAGCTACAAGCAACCAGCGGAAAGCAGAAGCGCTCCCTCACCCTGACCCTGGACCGTGTCAGCCCCTGAAAGGCGCAGGCGGCGTCAGACACTAGCCCTGAGGCAGCGCGGGTCTCAGCCCAGGCGGGCTCTCACCAGGAGAACAGACGGGAGCAGAGGTTCGCGTCCTGCAGCGGGTTGGGCTTCGGCATCTTGCCGGCGGGGGCGGGCGTGGGCCGGCGTCGCGCTGCTCTGGCGGCGGAGCTGCTCCTGGAGGCGCCTGCGGGGAGGCTGGAGGCTCAGTCCCACCGCGGTCCTCTCTTAGGAAGACAGAACCACCTGCTTCAGGGAGTGGAGCATTAGTGCTCTGCCAGGCCCTGACCTCCCTTGGCCTCCCTCTCCGCGCCTCTGCTCCTGGGGCCTGGAGTGGTGGGGGCCCCAGGACCAAGGGGCGGCCAGGCAGACTCTGTCAGGGGCCGCACCCAAGTGTGAGATGAGGCTGCAGGCGCAGTTGATGGAGCCAGTTAGGGAAACTGCGCACACAAGGTGCCAGACAGAGGCAACTACGTTTGGGCACCGGGCTGCAAATGCTACCAAAAGGCGCGCTCTGAGCCCAGGCCCCCACCCAGAAGATGGAGAGGGAGGGGCAGGCTGCAGCAGAAATGCCCCTTAGTTGTGGTGAAGACCAGGAGAAAGCTGGCAGAAGGAGATAGCAGACCGCTCTCTGGGCACGCTGCCCTCATCAGGACCAAACAAGGACACTGTGGGAGGGTCTCCAATTGTAATGGAGCTGGACCCTGTGGGGCCTTCCTGGAATAGATCCCACCCCTTGCCCTCTGCCTGTCTCTTTTTTGTAGAAAAGCTTCAGTCTCCCAGGCCTCCTCTGAGTCAAAAAGGCTGGCTCAAGGATGACTGGAAGAATGTGAACATGTAATAACCTAAAAACTTTTTCAATAGATTAGCCATGCAGCAGTCACAGAATCTTTAGTTCGTCCCTGAAGTAGGTAAAAATGTCTGATGCATATTTCTGTGTTGTTCTGCAGAGACTAAAACTCCCACCAGATGGAAGAAGTTAACTGCATGATGACCATAAGCAGGGAGCCCCCACTCCAGCTGGAACCTGAGGACTGATGATGTTAAACTCTGATACTTCCCTGTTACCTCATCATCAACCAGTCAGAGAATAGTGCAGGAGTTAATCACACCACCTGGACTATCACCCTTTGTTGTTATTTAGTCAGTAAGTCCTATCTGACTCTGCAACCCTTTGGACTAGCCTGCTAGGCTCCTCTGCCATGGGATTTCCTAGACAAGAATACTGGAGTGGGTTGCCGTTTCCTGCCCAACTCAGGGATCAAACCCACATCTCCTGCACTGATAGGCAGATTCTTTACCACTGAGCCACCCCAAAATCCTCCCCAAAATCCATCATGGAGTTTGGGTCTTTAAAGCATGAGCTGCCTGTACGTCTTGTTGGCCATTGCAATAAACCTTTCTTTGCCCCAAACTACAACATTTCGGTTTTTTGGCCTCACTGTACCTTGGACACAGCAACTTGGATTGGACAACACAACCTGTAGCCAAGCATTTGACCTTACAGAACAGCAGGGTTTAGCAGATGTTTGTAGAGCTGCAAAGTAACAGATTAGAGGAGCTTAAATGATTTTAGAAGATGAATCCATGCTGCCATTAGGGACAGGCTTTGGCATCTCACACACTACATTGTGTGGAGAACTTCTGTGAGCTTTTTACTGCCCTCTTAGATTAGGAAAAGGGAACATGGAGCAAGAGAGAGGCTGCATTATGATTTCTTTCATCAGATGCTCAGGGCCTTGTGGAATAGCAATGGCATATGTTATAGAACCCAAGTTAGGCACTTTCTGGGGACCTTACTTCACTTTTGACTCTAACAATGCCCTATTCAAGTATTATACCTATTTTAGGGATAAGAAAGATAAGGCTCAAGGACAGCTCCTGCCCAATTCTTTGAAGGAGTAAATGATGAATCCTGATTTGGGCTCAAGTCCAAGTCCAGCATGCTCTGTCTCACTGGTGGATGTACAGTGTATATGCAAAGTGTGTACAGTACACTGTATGAACTGAATGAAGAAAATCTTGAACTTCCACTCATAAGTCTTTAGTTATTTGTATAACCATCACCAGCTCAGCAGTTTCTCTTACCTTCCACCCTAAATGAAGAAAGATCAAAATCTGTGGTGCTTTTAATAAGATCAAAGGTCATAATTCTTTGACAATTTCCCTTGTACCTTGGTTAAAATGGTGTTATTAATAATGGCTTTTGAGGACTTCCCTAGTGGAATAGTGGATGAGGATCAGCCTGCCAGTGCAGGGGACATGAGTTCCATTCCTAGTCCGGGAAGATTCCACACTGAGGAGCAGCTAACCACATGTGACAGAACTACTGAAGCCCATGTGCCCTAGAGCCTGTGCTCTGCAACAAGAGAAGCCACCACCATGAGAAGCCCATGCACTACAACTGGAGAGTAGCCCCTGCCCTCTGCAGCTAGAGAAAGCCCATGTGCAGCAATGAAGACCCAGCACAGCCAAAAATAAATAAGCAAATTGTCTTCTAAAATAATGGCTTTTGGCTTCAGTTATGCAAACTGAATAAGCTCTGCACAGCTGATGTACAGAAATGTGGCTACAGCTGACCAATATTGCCCTGTGTATTTTTAATTTTCTAAGACAGTAGATCTTAGACATTCTCAACATTAAAAAGGAAAATGGTTAAATGGTTAAGGTGTGAAGTGATGGCTATGTTGATTGCCCTGGTTGTGGTATTTTACTACACACACACACACACACACACACACACATTCCAGTCATTAGGTTGTTTGTATGTCTTAAATATTTACATTTTTGATTGTCAGTTATACATCAATAAAGCAGGGGAGATATGATTTTATAGAAAACCTTAATATATTCAAACACTGTTATAGGTCAAACATAAAAATGGCAGAAACTTGATCATTTTCTGTTGATTGGCATGATGGGGATGTATCATACTACTTTCTTGATATTTCATGGCTGTTTAAATTTTCCGTTGCAAAAAAAGACAAATGGAGCTAAAATCTGTAATTTTTCAATTACATGCTTTCTGATGTTAGCTCTTTCTCAGATAATGCAATCTATAACCTATATAATCAGTCCTCATCTAATTTACAATTCTCTTTTAAATTCCCTACATTTCCCAGTCCTGTAAGCACTCACTACTAGTTCTACTTCAAAAATGAAGGAAATTTCTTGCTGAGGTTGGAAGACTAGTGACTTCTCTACCAGACTCCCCACACTGTTCTCTCCAGTCCCAACAGCTATCTCAGGACCATAATTAGCCATTGCCAAACTGCCAAATATACTCAGTCCCTCAGTGTCTTCTGTCTTTTTGGCTTTTAACTAAGATCTCTTGAAACTTCTTAGCATTCTTTTCTGAACATTAACTAATATGATATTTTGAAGAGATGTTGAAATCCAGTGCTGAATTGTACAGAGAAGACTGATCTGGAGCCAGGGGACCAGAGCTCTAGATGCTTCACTTATTACATAACCTGTCTCAGGTCTACAATAGGAAATCCCTCCTCTTCCTACTCCCTAGAGGGTTATCATGAGCCTCACAATTTGTGAATGTACTTTGTAAAACCAAAGGCAACATACAAATAAAAGGGTTTCCTTTCATCATTGAGCAAATGTTTAGTGACTGCATTCTAGGTACATGGCCATAGGCCAGCACGGAGTGATAAGGCCTCTATCTGTACTTGTTTCTTGACCTTAAATGGTTCAATACTTTAACTAAAAATCAATAGCAAGTGATGAGGAAGATATAGAGAAACTGGAACCCTCATACATTGCTGGTGGGAATGTAAAATGGTACAGTCACAAAGTTACTATATGAACCAGAAATTCTCCTCCTAGGTAGATAAATGAAACAACTGTGCACATGAAAACTTTTATATAAATGTCATAGCAGCACTATTCATAAAAGTGCCAAATGAACTGGGATCGGGGATCCAAGTGTACATCAACTGATAAATGGATAAAATGAAACATGGCATTACTGTGGCATTAATTTGAAATATTTGGTATGCAACTAAAAAGATAATTACGTTGATGCATGCTAGAACATGGATGAACACTGAATATATTATGCTAAGTTAATGAAGCCAGCCATTGGCTCTAGTGAGGATGACAAGATGACATCTAAGGAGATTTGATCTTGTTGCACTTGATGATTAATTCCCACACAAATCTCAGGGACACATGACGCAAATCCATACCTGTGCCAACTATAAATTATTAAATAGCCCATATAATCTTTGCCAACTAGTCACAGCATCAAGTGCTAAATCTGCAGCAGGTTTAAGAGCAGTACCAATATGGTTCAGCTGAAACAGTGCTGCTCCTCAAGCACTTTCAGTGAAGACCTAAAGGACAAACGGCATTCACATTTAAACGTACTTCAGTGGGTATACACAGCTCTGAATATGGTGACAATTTATTTGTTACTCCTCCTTCTAGTAATCTATCCACCCTGTAACCTCAGAAGCGGACACCTGACTCAAATCTAACCAATCAAAATCTGCCATGTCCATGTCCAGAGGACTTGGCCCATGGCCCATGTGACCTCATGGCCCACACCAGGGCAACTGGCTTTTATTCTTGAGAATATTTTTGCTGTTTTTTTTGTTTTTCCTAGATTTAGAAAAAGAAACTCTCTCATTCCTTTCTGGTGAAGGAGTTATAAGTATACGACCTACAGCTGCTGGTGTCTGTCTTCCATTTACATGGAGAGGCCTGAAAGAATACAGCAGGGATCCAAAGGAAAGTCGTTCAGCCAACAATTATTCATTAAGCACCTATTGTGTGCCAAGAACTATTCCAGGAAGGATGTATAAGTGAACAGCATGACAGAATAAAGGATAGTCTTGGTGACATCAAGTCTCTGGGGCTCCTGAGGTGTGACCTGCTGGAGCAGAAGCTGTTACTTCCCAGCTCATACCCTCTGACATTCCTCCAAAATTAAGGCAGCTCGCTGCTTATCTGCAACTCTCTGCTGAAGGGCCTTTTGTCTGCCTGTGGAAACACACTGGGGCCATATTCAAGTCAAGTCAAAACCCCTGGAGTCAACCCCCAACTGATGATGGATGCAGAGTGGGTAGACAAATGCCCCAGTGCCATTGCCTATCAGTTGCAACAATTCTGTCTCCCAGGGTGACCTCGCAGGAAGGAGTCCAGTTGTCTGAGTAATAAACTTGCTAACACACTACTTACTGGCCTCCTTCCCTTCTCTGTCTCACTGCTCAACTCCCTACAAGTGTTTCCTGGGATCATTTCCAAAATAAGTTACTTCCATTCACATCCTTGTCTCAGGATCTGCTACTGGGGAACCCAAACTAAGAACTGTCCTTCTAATCACTGAGAAATATGTTCTCTCTCTTGTACCCATGAAACTTCTAACTAATAATACTGTAAACCCTGGGTTATCCAATATAGTAGCACTGTCCACAAGAGGATTCTGAGGATTTGATATGCAACTGGTCCAAACTGAGATGTGTTTGTAACTGTAAAGTGCATAATGGATATCAAAGACAGTATAAAACCATTGTTGGCTCAATAGCAATTTTTACCTTGATTACATGTTGAAATAATATTATTTTTGACACATTGGTTTAAGAATATCTAATATTAACTGCACTTGTTCCTTTTTGCCATTTAACAAGGTTAGTACAAAATTTCAAAATTGTGGTTCACTTTCTATTTCTGCAGACCCAAAATAGTGTGGTAGCACTAGATAAAGAAGTGAGAAAGGGCAGCTGGCTTTTGGCCCAAAGCTGGTAGTTTTGGTTAGAAAGCCTGAGATGCCATCTCTTCAAATGATTGGTCTGTAAGGATACATTTAAGCCCATGTTATGTATCCATGCAAACTTCAGACTCAAACCATGAAGTATAGCTTTCTTGTATCCTGGTGAGAAGTGCTGCTCTGGCTATATTAAGGACAAAATTCCAAACCAGGTTTCCACTCCTTTTACCAACTAGTGTGTATGTGTAATTTGTCATTTTTAAGCAGTCAGGAAATTTACCTTTAATTGTTGTTCAAAATAGCCAGGCACATTATTTCTAGCACATATCTGTGTGTCTTATATGATTACCACCTCTACTCTGTTACCTTCAAACCACTTTTATTATTTCAAATTTAGACTTTCATCCAGCAATGGACTATCAAGCATTGCCATCCTTCTCTGCCTATTAGTGTTCAGTTTCTGAAAAACAACCGTCTCTGTATTGTAATGGCACTTCTTTGTAGATCCATTTAGGTGCTTTATTACATTTTCCTTCTTTAAAACAAACAAATAAAAGATGGAAAAATTAATATGCTAACACTAACAATAATGCAATTAACATGAAGATAGAACATGAAGTAGACCAAATGAGGTAACTTTTCCATCTATATTGAATGCATATTGGAAGTAAATTGGTTGATTGATTATACGTTTGTTCATTGGTGTTTTGGCTGCACCATGTGCAGCTTGTGGGATCTTAGTTGCCCAACTAGGGATGGAACCCAGGCCCCCCATCAGTAGAAGCATGGAATCCTAACCCCTGGAACATCATGGAATTCCCTATATTCTCTAAATGAAAGAAAAGATTTTAATCTATGAATTATCTATTCATAATTGCCAAAATTTGGAAGCTACCAAGATGTCCTTCAGTAGGTGGATAGATAAACTGGTCCAAACAGGCAGTGGAATATTATTCAGCATGAAAAAAAAAAAAGATGAGGTACTGAGTCATGAGATGACATGGAGGATACTTAAATGCTTATTATTAAGTGAAAGTAGTCAATCTGAAAAGGCTGAGTTCTATGTAATCCTAACTATATGACATTCTCCAAAAGGCAAAACTGTGAAGACAGTAAAAAGATGATTGCCAGAGAATAAAGGTGTGAGTTAGGGGATGAATAGGGGGAGCAGAGAGGATTTTTAGGACAGTAAAAAATATTCTACATGATACCAGGATGATGGAACTGTCATTATACTTTTGTCCAAACCCACAAAACACGCAACACCAAGAGTGAATCCTAATGTAAACTACAGACTTTGGGTGATGTGTCAATGTGGGTTCATCAGTTGTAGAAAATGTGTCACTCTGTTGGGGGATGTTGACAGTGGGAAGGCTGTGGAGTGTGTGGAAAGGGGGATAAGGTTACCTCTATCTTCACCTTTAGATATTGCTTTATAGTCACCAATAGAAAGCCAACATTTTTTAAATTTATTTTTTTATAGAAGGATAATTGCTTTAGATAACTTTGTTGGTTTCTGTCAAACATCAGCTGAATCAGCCACAGGGATACATATGCCACCTTCCTTTTGAAACTCCCTCCCATTTCCTGCCCCATCTCACCCCTCTAGGTTGATACAGAGGCCCCTGTTTGAGTTTTCTAAGCCATACAGCAAATTCCCTTTGGATATCTATTTTACATATCGTAATGTAAGTTTCCATGTTACTCTTTCCATACATCTCACCCTCTCCTCCCCTCTCCCCATGACCACAAATCTATTCTCTATGTCTATTTCTCCACTGCTGCCCTATAAATAAATTCTTCAGTATCATTTTTCTAGATTACATATATGTGCATTAGAATACAATATTTCTCTTTTTGACTCACTTCACTCTGTATATAAGTTCTAGGTTCATCCACCTTATCAGAACTGACTCAAATGTATTCTTTTTTTGTGACTGAGAAATATTCCACTGTGTATATGTACCACAGCTTCTTTATTCATTCATCTATTGATGGACATCTAGGTTACTTCCATGTTCTAGCTATTATAAATAGTGCTGAAATGAGCAATGGGATACATGTGTCTTTTTCAACCCTGGTTTCCTCAGCGTATATGCCTAGGAGTGGGACTGCTAGGTCACATGGTGGTTGTATTCCTAGATTTTTAAGGACTCTCCATACCATCTTCCATAGTGACTGTATCAATTTACATTCCCACCAACAGTGCAAGAGTGCTCCATTTTCTCCATACCCTCTCCAGCATAATTTATTGTTTTTAGACTTTTTGATGATGTTCATTCTGACCAGTGTGAGATGATATCTCATTGTCATTTTGATTTGCATTTATCTAATAATGAGCGCTGCTGAGCATCATTTCATGTGTTTGTTAGCAATCTGTATATCTTCTTTGGAGAAATGTCTGTTTAGGTCTTTTCCCACTTTTTAATTGGATTGCTTGTTTTTCTAGCATTGAGTTGTATGAGCTGCTTGTATATTTTGAAAATTAATCCTTTGTTAGTTGTTTCATTTGCTATTGCTTTCTCCCATTTTGAGGATTGTCTTTTCACCTTCTTATAGTTTCCTTTGATGTGCAAAAGCTTTTAAGTTTAATCAGGTCCCACTTGCTTACTTTTGCTTTTATTTTCATTACTCTAGGAGGTGGTCATAGAGGATCTTGCTTTGATTTATGCCATCGAGTGTTCTTCCTATGTTTTCCTCTAAATGTTTTATAGTTTCTGGTCTTACATTTAGGTCTTTAATCCTGTTTATCTTTGTGTATGGTCTTAGGAAATGTTTTAATTTCATTCTTTTACATGTAGCTGTCTAGTTTTCCCAACACCATTTATAGAAGAGGCTGTCATTGTCCCATTGTATATTCTTGATTCCTTTGTCAAAAATAAGGTATCTATAGATGTATGGGTTTATTTCTGGACTTTCTATCTTGTTCCATTGGTCTATATTTCTGTTTTTTTGCCAGCACCATACTGACTTGATGACCGTAACTTTGTAGTATAATCTGAAGTCAGGAAGGTTGATTTCTCCAGCTCCATTCTTCTTTCTCAGGGCTACTTTGGCTACTTGTTGTCTTTTTTGTATCAATATGAGTTGTGAAATTTTTTGTTCTAGTTCTTTGGAAAATGCCATTGGTAATTTGATAGGGATCACGTTGAATCTGTAGATTGTATTTGGTAGTATAGTCATTTATACAATATTGATTCTTCCTACCCAGGAACATGGAATATTTCTCCATCTGTTTATGTCATCTTTAATTTCTTTCATCAGTGTCTTATAATTTTCTGTGTACAATTCTTTTGTCTTCTTCAGTTCAGTTCAGTTCAGTTGCTCAATCGTGTTCGACTTTGCAACCCCATGAATTGCAGCACGCCAGGCCTCCCTGTCCATCACCAACTCCCGGAGTTCACTCAGACTCACGTCCATTGAGTCAGTGATGCCATCCAGCCATCTCATCCTCTGTCGTCCCTTTCTCTTCCTTCCCCTAGTCCCTCTCAGCATCAGAGTCTTTTCCAATGAGTCAACTCTTCGTATGAGGTGGCCAAAGTACTGGAGTTTCAGCTTCAGCATCATTCCCTCCAAAGAAATCCCAGGGCTGATCTCCTTCAGGATGGACTGGTTGGATCTCCTTGCAGTCCAAGGGACTCTCAAAGTAAGTTTATCCCTAGATATTTAATTATTTTTGTTGCAATGGTGAATGTGATGAATTTCTTAATTTCTCTTTCTGATTTTTCATTGTTAGTGTATAGAAATGCAAGTGATTCCCAATTATTGATTTTGTATCCTGCAACTTTGCTAAATTCGCTGATTAGCTCTAGTAGTTTTTTATATTATTTTTTGTTTTGTTTTGTTTTGTTTTTTATGTACAGTATCATGTCATCTGCAAACAGTGAAAGCTTTACTTCTTTTCTGATCTGGATTCCTTTTATTTCTTTTTCTTCTCTGATTTCTGTAGCTAGGATTTCCAGAACTTTGTATAACAGTGAAAGCCAATACTTTTGCATCAACATTTCTGATGTGCTTGATGTAATTTAGAACCAGGAAGCTAGATGTGTATGAAGATACTTTGCTGGGGCAAATGGTAGCCACAGAGCAAATTGACATGGCGTCAGAGTCATGTCCGGTAGAACAATTGATACACTGTGGTCTCCAGACTGAGACCACAGACCACAGTATGATCACAATGTATGTATGTATGTATGTATGTATGTATGTATGATCACAATGGTGGGGAAATCAACCTGCACAGCAGATACAGGGACTTTTAAAAATTTTCCCAGGCAAAGAAACACAATCCTAAAGTATATCTGAGCTTAAAAAACAAAAATAGCACAGATTACATAATAACATGCTATAGAATTAATTTTTTTAAGAATTAGATTATTTGGTCACATTTTACGTGAGAACAGCTCTTACTTACCCATCTACCAGATATACTTGCTGACTATCTACTATATGTCAGTCACTCACCACTTTATTTACAGGTAAAATGTAAACTAATCTTTATGAGGAAAAGAAGAAAGAATCCTGTTAGTTTCATTTTCAGCTTTTAAGAAATGAGCTAAGTTATAATTGCTGGATCTGTCCTAGTTTTGGCTTCCCTGGTGGCCCAGATGCTAAAGACACCATGGACCATGCCCTGGGACTCAAGTGCCTACTCAACAGCCTGCCCACAGGAGGTCTTAGGAAACACAAGCCTGGTGAATGACAAGGATATCCACAACCCACCACAAAGAGGAGGGCACTGCAACTTCTGAAAACATTTCATGTAACTTGAAAAGTTTCTCCATCTCTCTGGACCAAAGAGTGGACTATGATTCCTCCACTGCCTGAGATACACGGGGCTAGTTGCCAATACTGGTCAGTGGAAATGAGCATAGGTGACAGAGATGAAGCTAGTCAGGCTATTTAGATGACAGCCTAGGGTCTACTCTACTGCTAGGCTGGCCCTAGAGAAATCCTGTTTTGATAAGAGAAGAGAAAGAGGAAAGACCACAGCACATTCTTCTGGCATGAAGGACAGTTACTCAGCAATGAACTGACGCACAGAGAAAAGTATATAAGCAAGAAGTCAAAGCTTGGTTTGTTTCCCCCTCAAATAAATAAATAAATGTAAATGAGCTAATAAGTGCATATCATTACAAGAGGAAAATAAGTAACTTTAGACTTTTTTTCCATATATGAAAGCCATCTGAAGATATATGAAGAAAATAAATACACTCAAGTGTTTTTTCTGGAAAAAATAAACAAAGTGTGGTATAACCGTACAATGAAATATCACTCAGCATTAAAATGGAAGGAAATTCTGACATATGCTGCAGCATGGGTGAACCTTGAAGACTGTGATGCTGTGACTTATAATTAGAAATAGAGTTGGTCTTCATGCTGCTCCCCAGATCAGAGCTCCTGAAACCTTTAGAACTAAGAGTGATGAGGTGCATTTTGTTTGTTATAACAAAAGTTATAACAAACCCCTTTCAGCCACACCCGAGTTTTTGAATGCCAGCTTATAAGTGAAACCAAATGCCTCATTAAAGGATGAAATTTTCGACCCCACCCTCCACATCCAGGAGGAGAGGGACTGGAAACAGTTCAACCACCAATGGCCAATGCCTTAATCAACCTTGCCTAACTATGCTTCTATGAAGCCTCAACAAAAAAACAGTAGGATGGGATTCACAGAACTTTCTGGCTACTGAACATGTGCAGGTGCTTGCAGGGTGACTCTCCTGGAGAGGGCTTGGAAGCCCTTGCCACTCCCCCTTGCTTTGCTCTCCACATCTCTTCCATCTGGCTGTTCCCTGAGTTGAATCCTTTTATCATAAGCCAGTAATCTAGTTGAGTTAACTGTTTTCCTGAGTTGTCAGTCACCCCAGAAAATTACCAAACCCAAAGAGGAGGTTATGGGAACCCTGATTTATGACCAATCCATGACAATAACAGGTAACTACCTGGACTCACGACTGGCTTCTAAAGTTGAGAAGAAGGAGTAGTTTTGTGAGACTAAGTCCTTAACCAAAGACAAGGTCTAACACTAACTCCAGGCAGATAATTGTAGGACACAGTTATGTCTGGAGAGTTGGAAAATTGGTTAGTATTGGTTAGTACCCACTTGGTGTCCAGAACTACTGAGTAACTAAAACACTGTGATTCCAGTTATATGAGGTGCCTAGAGTAGTCAAATGCATAGAGACACAAAGTAAAATGGCGTTTGCTGGGGGTGGGG